>OMKR01011523.1:11777-23902 GCA_900302355.1 Cyttopsis rosea
CATGATCGTCACCAAAAAGCAAAACAAAAATCAAATGTAACCATGGATATAGCGACTGGGTGGCAAGATAGAGAGAAACACACATAGAGGAAGAGAGAGACATAGAGAGAGAGAGAGACATAGAGACAGAGAGAGCGAGAGCGAGAGCGAGAGCGAGAGCGAGAGAGAGAGAGAGAGCGAGCAGAGACAGAGAGACTATACTTACACAGAGGCACCTGCTTCCTGCCAGAGCTGGTTGCCATGGCCCCAGCCATTGTGTTTGTGGGTGGGTGCTGCAGCACGGTGGGGGCAGGAGCTTTAGCCTCTGCTTTGATCACTGATTGGCCCTGACAGGCGGCCACTGTGTCTGGCCCCGCCTTCCGGTCCGGCTGCCTGCTCTTGTCGAGTAAGTCCCGCCCAAAAAACGCTTCCTGGGGAGGGGAAAGAAACACGCAGTGAATCAGATGCAAGGATTCATTAATGGATTTGTAGAAAATGGAGATAAAGAACGGTAAGAATGTCATGTTTGTGTTTTAGTCAATGTGTGTGTGTGTGCGCGCCCATTATTATTTACACAATATATACGCATGTTTTTTGTGTGTAAATATCTTATGAAAGCACCAATAGTCATCCCCAACATCTTTTATAATATATTTCATATATTGTTGGTATTTATGTATTCGTCAAAAAATTATTGTTATATTTGATTTTGTCAATATCACCCAGCCCTAGTGTGTATAGAATGTATGTATGTTTTAGTGTGTCTGTGAATTACAGTGTTATTTTGTGTGTGTCTGTGAATTACAGTGTTATTTTGTGTGTGTCTGTGAATTACAGTGTTATTTTGTGTGTGTGTGTGTGTGTGTATGTGTCTGTGTGTGTGTGAGGGACCTGTAGATATGAAGGGAAGGCCTCCTCCAATTGGCTCTTCTTCTTGCGGTACCTCTTCTTGACTTTCTCCACCTGGTCAATAGGAGGTGCTGTCTCCACCCCCCCCTCCATTTCCATACACCCTGAAACACAGAAATAAATACGCAATTCAAATAGACAGGCATAGAAGACAAACAGATGGACAGACAAGGAGGCAAGGAAAGGAATACCAAACATGTAGACAAAAGCAGTGGAGCGCCTACCCTCTTCTTTGCCGAGCATGGTCTCTGTTAGTGAGCCGGTGGAATCCTTCCTACTCAGGCATCGTCTAGCTCTGCCTGGCCCCGTCTTCCCACCTCTCTGACGCACCATGAACCCACCAATACCTAGAGACAGGAGGGAAGAAGAAACCATGACGATGAGACTAGGACTGGGCGATAGAGTGTTATAATATTGATATTGTGATATGAGACGAGATGACAATATCACAATGTAGTTAAAGGTTGTCTTTAAGTCTGTGTTACAGTAACGTAATGCAGCTTTCTGAAAGTGTAGACTGTTTCTTGTGTGTAAATATCTTATGAAAGCACCAATAGTCATCCCCAGTATATAGTCAATTTATCGATATTGAGGCAGTGCTTACTTTGTGTACTTAAACATTTAATAGCATCATGAAAGACATCAGCTAATCAAAAAAGAAAACACCAAGAAAGACATTCCCAACAAGCTACTTGAGCCTTTTACATGGTGGATAAAACAGTTTAAAAAAATCAGATCATAGATCATCTCCACCATCTTTCCTTATCCTCACCTGGCCGGTAGGGTTTCCGCTTCCTCTTCTTGCCGTCAGCAAGCTCCATTCCCTTGTTGATGTCATCGTCGTGGCCGTGGTCTCGCTCAGGACTGGAGTCAGATTTCATCTCACACTCCATCTCACCTGGAGAAAGAGGGAAAAAAGAGAGGCTATGATCAGAAGAGCCCTGAAGATATAGATAAATTACATCGTAATTAAAATTTAATTTAAAAATCTCACCTGCTGGGGGAAAAAAATGGTGACCTTTACAACTTCCAAATTTTGTATTGCATGCAATCTTTATAACTGATTACGTTAACGTTAATTCATATTTGATTTGATTTTAGAATTTAAAGTTTCTTTGTAGAGTCTTTGTAGTCTCAATGCCTGCTGTGACGCTATCAGCAGTTACTGTTAGGACAGGAAGTCACAGCTTCCTGTAGCTACTGGACTACCAGAGCTTGTCTGACATTTGACCTCTGACCTCTGCAGTCGTCCTGCTCTCCATCCCGGCTCGTGTCAGCGTGGGGTTCTGGATCCGGGGGGGTCTGGAGGACTGACACGCTGTTCTGGTTGATTATCCGCAATTTCAACTTGGGTTTGGACCTACGCAACACAACCACAGGTCAGAGTTCAGAGACTGGCAGGTGACATCTACTGGCAATCATGTTGGAAATGTATCATCTCTGACCTACGTCGAACGAAAACAGGTTGCTTTTCAAACCGAGGAAATTGGTTGCATAACTTCCAAACAAAGTATCAATATCGGTTTTCAAATAGATTCAGAAATGTAAACAATAGAACTGAATCGTATCGGAGAAATGTATTTTATCCCCAATACAATATTTTATATTATATAACATTATATTTATTCTTTTTTCTCATTCTAATAATCAACATCTGTAGTCGTATTGGGACCAGAGTCCACCTTCTGTGTCGGCAGCGGCAGGTACCTGCGGTATCGACGAGGCGAAGTCAGAGGTTCTACAAGGGACTGCAGCTGAGTCAGACCGGACTCTGTGAGACACACACCGTCCTGGGTGTACGTCTTGATGTCTAGAAGAACGCGCACACACAGTTGTAAAGTTAAGATTACACAGCCTCCGCATATTTATACTGCAGTATATAGACGTAAAGCAAACAAATCTAATAATCTGCGGCTCACCAGGCTCTCTGATCCTCGAGACAATCTGGGCCATGTAGGGAGACTCGTAACTGTCTGCTCTCCCTGAGACTGAAACACACACAGCTAATCAACATCATACATTAAACAAAAGTGATCGCACAAATGAATAAATTAAATTCAACATTCAAATTAAGGATCAGCCCAAATTGAGCAGTGTGTATGTGCGTAGGGGTGAGAGTGTGTGTGTTACCATATAGTGAGCAGCTGTGTGGTCGACACAACGAGCAGTCAAAGCCTTCGTCAGCAGCACACTCCACCTCTTCATCAGTGGACAGTCCCTGACACAGAGCATGGACCCACCTGCACACAAACAAGATAAATATACACACAGTATAATATTCTGATGAATGATGATGAATATTTACATGATGAATATTTGTCAAAAAGGCTGAAACGAGTAGCGCTCGAAGGCCTTCGACTTACTCGCAGAATAAACACTTGAGGCCGAATTATGGTCGTACGTCTAAACACTGTCGGAGCTACGCAGTAGCTAATTCCTGTCCTTGCGTAGGACACAGAGACCACCACCCAAGCTAACGTGCGCCTCTCCAAAAATCGAACTACGTGTAGACCGACGCAGCACCGCAAGCGATGTGAATGGCTGCTTGCCTTGTGCCCCGTACGTATTTCCGCCACGTAATTTCCTCCGCATTTCCTATTTATAACAAGAACATTACTATTAAAAATACCATGATTGGCGGGAAATATTACGGAACATTGGGTTGGACATCACTAAATGTGAATTACAGCACATCCGTTGGGATCAAGCCGGTCCTTTTTTATTTTTTAATAAATATTTTGCGTGCGTTTGGCTCGAAAACTGAGAAGAGTAGCGTGGCGAAATTTGGGAAAAACAATAAGATGCAATAATAATAATAATAATAAGATGTGACATAAGAGTAAAAGGGGACGGCGCTTCTGGCAGCGTCTGCAGTCACCTCGCAGAACTACCAACAGCTCACCACTGCCGTAGACACCGCAGAATGAATACCGGCATAGTTTACGCTGAACCATGTCTCAGCCTTTAGTCGTTGCACAGCGTTTTGCAACTGTTATGCCACAGGATGAAACGTCAAGGAGACATCAAGAAATCACACACGCAATCACTCAATGTTTGGCAAAGGGGACGCTAAGGATTCACATGCTTCCTTTCCAAAAACATATCAGAAATGTCACAAGCCTGTGAAATCAGAACTGAAGCAACTAAAAGTGCTTTGTGAGTCCAACGGAACTTCACGGCAACAGGGTGCCAAATTCAAAACTGCCGAGCCCCAACTGTGTGTAAAAATAGACTGGCGAAGAAAAAAAAAATGGGTTACCAGGCTGCTGTTGCTATATTTAGATGGGCTACGTAGAGACTACGTAGGATGGTAAAATGACCCTTGCTGGACACCGTACACCGAGAGATTGTGACATCTACACATGAGATGTATTTCTTAATAACCTCCTTGTCTCTTTAAAGTAGAGCTAAACATCAATTTGAATACTTGAAACTTCAGGTAATTTTTATTTAGTTATTAAATAATGACGTTTTATGGCCAGTTAAGAAATATTTTTGTCTATTAATTTATTTTGTCCAAGATTCTCAGTTTACCTGCCACTGACAGATGACTTTAAATGAAGGACATCCAAGTACTTTTAAGCACTATTTTTTCAATTTCAAGGACTTCACACAAAACAAATATAATCAATTTTCAATGTGATCTTTATTAATTCAAATATAATATAGTCTTAAATATAGTATAAGACATCAAATATAAAATAGCCTCTCACAAAAGAAGCTATTTTCAAGATATTCTAGTACTTACATTTCTGAGGGCAAAACTCGAGCACTTCAAGAACCCTAATGTACTACTATTTCGGTTTTTAGGTGTGGCATGTTTTATAGAAAATGTTCAATGTAAAATAATTTGAACATAATATTATGGTGATTGAAGCAAATGCATATTAGATCAATAACATCATCAATCAATCCAACTTTTAGAAGTTGTATTTTACCTGTCACACTGCTGACACTGCAGGATGAGCTCGTGGTGGCTGTAGCAGCGCCGGCACACAGGGCACTGGCTCAGACTGGCACACGGACCACACTGGGTGTAGTTCTTCAGCCAGTCAGAGCGCACGCCCGGGGACGTGGATCCACACTGAACGCACCACACACACCTGGAGGAGAGGACAAAGCAGAAACATGTTATTAGTGCGCGCGCGCACACACACACACACACACACACACACACACACACACCAAAAGACTCTCTCAAAACTTGTCGTTTTATTGTGGCCTCAGATCAGTCTTCGACACAGGATGCATCACAGTTACACACCAGGAAGCGTGAACTTTGGCAAACTTTGGATTTTGACACAAAGTTCACACAAAGTCTGCCACTTCAGAAAGTTTTATTTTTGGGAAAAATTGAATCCTGTGCCATAATGTCACAAGTCTCAAGAGTGAAGATAAATACTTCTGCTGCCACTCGTGTGAGTGACAAGTGAAGGCTTGTGTCAGGGTTCGAAATTGCGACTGTTTTGGTCGCAAATGCTCACAAAATTTAATCTGTGCGACCTCTAAATATAATTGGGAGCATTTGTGCGAGTGTAAATAATTGTTCTGGTGCAACCTTTCTGTTTACATTCCCTAGTTAGTACACTGAGGGGTGAATTCAATCAATTGCGCCCGCTATCTGCGCCGTCTCAGCGACCGATTCAAAAAACACATTGCGCTAATGATATGCAGCGCAAACATGCCCATAAAGTTTTGCAACTGACTGCAATTTGCCCTTGTTTTGCATCTGATCGCAATTATCCATGTGGCAAATTAAATAATCTTGTGGACTGTGTATCAAAAAAAACAAAAAAGAATCAATGATATGAATAATAATTTTTTTGTCCATTAGATATCCAACATGGTGCTGTGTACCAAGAAAGCAGGAATTCAAGTCATTCGTATGATAATTTTGGCATTCAATAAAAGCTTTCCAATAAAATGTCTGCAGGGCTATTTGATTGACGGGTGAACCCACCACTTGCACTTCCAGGCACCCTTGGGCACGGTGTGTAGCGGCGGGTCCAGGCAGTAGGTGTGATAGCTGATGTCGCAGTCGTCGCATAGCAACAGCCGCCCGGGGTCGCTGGCCTCCCCGCACGCCTCGCAGACTGTGCACTCCAAACAGCGCCACCCTTTGGTTAAAATCACCCGCGTGATCTGCAAGTGCACAACAACAATTAATATATAGCACAAAAAAGATACACTGCACATCTTCAACCGATAACAGACACCAACAATTTAAAAAATATATAATCATCACTATAACTTTTGTAATTTTCACTCCTAATTAATTCTTCAAGTAAGTAACTTTCATTGCACACCTGAACAAGTTTACCACTCTCTTCAAGAATATTTTTTACCGGGACATTTTTCATGATCCACACATTGATATTAAATATATATCTTTGCTTAATTTTGCTGATCAGTCCTCTTCTCAGGAGAAAATGGGCACACTTCAACCTGAGAAGAAGACCAATACAACCAAATCCAATACACCTGACAGAAAGGAAGGTTCAGAGAGAAGTATATTACATTTTTTTGGTATTATATAGGATCATATAAATATATTCATTCTAAAAATGAATAAACCATTCCCATGGCAACTCTTATTTTCCAGGACATTTGGGCAACTTTGTCATATTCCATGATTTTTCCATGACTAGAAAACTAAATTACAAAATTCCAGGTTTTCCAGGAAGTGTGGGAACCCTGCTTCAAGCACCAGTCCTTTGCAAAATGTCACTAATGATGTCAAAAGAAAGCAATGTGACAGTAAATACACTGTTATGACCTTGTATTGCTTTTGACACAATTTTATAGCCTCCGGGGCTGCTCAAAGGACTTTGTATGTGTACAAACTCAAAATATCGATGGTGGCAGCGCAGGGTGCCAACAGGTATGATGAGAACCATTAGGTGTCTTGCTCAAGGACACATCAACAATGTTTCTCAGTTGAGTCGAACCAGCAACCCTCCGATTGCTAGACAGCTGCTCTAGTCGCAGCAGCAGGTCAGGAGGCCTTTGATAATTAGATAAGCTTCTCATCCATCTAAACTAAACAGGAAAGTGTGAATATATGAAGGACGGTGAGAGACTGTGTGTGTGGGTTGACCTTGATGTTGACGCAGTAGGGATGGTAACACTGTCCGCACTGAGAACAGGCCAACAGTCTCCCTTCAGCTCCCTGACCAAAACTCCCACACACCACGCACATGTCCTGCAAACACACACACATTTATATAGTACAAAAATATCTTCACAGAAATTCTACATATTTTAATATGTATATTTTGTATATTTTAATATGCTGATTGCAAAAACCAGAGCAGACAGGGACATAATCAGTAAACCACCAAAGATACAAGATAATACTGAAATGTCATATATGCGTTTGTATATTTCGATGGAAAACCTCAGAATGAATGGAAGTCAACGGAAAAAGAAGAAACTTCTCATTATGACACTTTAGGTTCTCAATATCCAAGTTTACTTCTTCTACTGGGTGTCTTGGTTATGATTTAGAAAATTATTGTTCCGAGAAGAGGATATGGAGGCTTAAAGAGGGGTATTTAGGCGTGTAGTCGTTTGATTGAGCAACGTGGGCGTGTTTCTTCCTTCCTCTGACTGTCTGGTGGTTTCACTAGCCAAACAGTCTCTTCACAATCCAATGGTGACGCCACACAAGAGCTACGTCCAATTTATTTTCAGACTATATACACAAACCACATACTGCAATATATTGTAGGAATAAATGCAATATATGTATTGTGTATAATGCAATACACAATAAATGTCAATTTATGGCATTCACCAATAGTGGTATTAAGTATCAGTTTGATACCAGGCTAAAATGAAGTATTAGTATTTAGTATTTTATTGCCAGGTTAGATGTCTCTTACATCAAACAGTGGATTATTTGTCAATCAATGACCTCAAACTAACAGTCTGAGGGGAAAAAAAGACAAGACAGACCTGTCTGAGGGTAAAGTGGTCTGACGTAGAGAACATGACCACCGTGTTGTGCATGGAGTTCTCCTCTTCCTCCTTTATCTGGTAGGATTCCACATAACTAATCTAGAAGGAGGAAACAAACAAAGAACAGAGAATGTTGTGCCATGTAGATGGCACATCATATGGTCAGATGGATCAGATGGTAGATGGTGAATCATCCTCACTTCATTGTAAAGATACAAATATTTACCTGAGTTGTAAACAGGCTCAATCTCCGTCTCTTACAGTCACAAACTTACACTTTCAGAGATACTAGTGCAGTGCCCGTTCAAAACATGCCTGTTCGAAACAGGCTGATTGCCTCTTGCAGGTTTCCAATCCCGGCCCCTGCCGGCTCGCTGTTCTCTGTTTATTCAAAGTGTAAATACTACGATGTCACAGATTGGGGGAGGCCCCATCCCCTGCTGGCTGTTCACTGTATATTCAGTTTATTAATATTATGCGCGTCCAAATTGCACCAAATTCGACACAGCACGTCCTTGGGTCCCCAGCAATACACCCGCCAATGTGAAGTAGATTGGATGAACAGTTGTTGAGATAATCGAAGGACATGCATACAGAAAGACAGATTCCTTCCTTGATGGATGGATGGATGGGTGGGTGGATGGATAGATGGATGGATAGGCTAATACATGCATTTGGTCTGAAATACATTGAATGGCTTTTTCTAATAAAGTGCCAGCTAAAAATAGTATGAAATACAGGATTATCTTTAACAAAACAATTTTACAGATTACCACTTTAGGGCTGCCGAATTCAGTGAATGGTCAATAAGCTCCTTTGATCTAATTTACAACAACTGTTTTTGTATGTATGTATTAAAGTATAAAGGTGCATGTGAGTGTGCGTTCTTACTCCAGGTGACACGGGGAGGATCTCCTGGGTCTTCAGCCTGCTCCTTCCTCTACCTCCTCTTCCTCCTCCCACTCCTCCTCCTCCTCTGGACCTCCTCCTGCCTGGAAAGCCTGACCCTCGACCCTGGAGAGACCAGAGCAACAGCAAACATGACACACGCACACACAAAAAACATGTTCCGTGTTCTGAGTTGGGTTATGAACCAAGATGGGTTCCATGTTACTCTGACGTAAACAAGATAAAATAATACTAGCACTTTCCTGTCCTTTCTGCCCAGATATTAGAAATTGAGGATATTAGAATATTAGTGGCACTTACAAACATAATATACAAAAGTATACAAAAGTAATCCACATTACAAAAACATATACAAAAATATATACATAATATACCCCATTAGACGCCCCCCAGAGGTCCAGAGCGCACAGGGTAACAGAAGCAAATCAAGTGCCATCTAAACGCAGGTAAGCCACGCTTCATTTAACTTTCAGGACGACGCTTGGAAGCACAAAGTTCAGGTCAAAACTAATCCGGAAGTAAACAAACATTGTGAATAAAACATCAGTGAGTAACTGGCACGCTTCAGGTGGATAAATAAGACGGAAATATTAGATTGAAGAGTTATTAACATGGAGGTTAGATTCAGGCCCACACACAACAGCAGGCACAGTTAGGGTGCATTTCTTTTACCACTCTCATGCTCCACAGGGGTGAGTCCGGTGGACGGTACTTAGGGCTGTTCCACCCCCCCTCTCCTGTGGAATCCTGGGAGGAGGAGGGGGGGCTCACTGCCCTGCGATTACTCCACCAGGAACCCTGAGTTAGGGAGGAGGTGAGAGCAGAGCAGAGCAGCAGAGTGTAGGAAAGGCAAAGAAGAGGGAGAAGGAAAGAGGGAGGATAGGGAAGAAAAGGATAGACAAAGAGAGGAGAGGGAAGAAGGAGGAGACCAAAGGACGAAGCAAGGTGGGTAATGGAGATTGGTTAGGAAAGAAAAGCGAAGAGAGATGGAGAGAAGAAGAGTGTAAATGACAAAATGGAGAGCAAGACAGGAGAAAGAGATGGAAGGAATGGCAAGAAAGAAAAAAGCATAGAGAGGAGGGGGTGGGGGACAAAATGTAGTAACATAAATCCAACAGCCACAAAAAAGTTAAACTCAAACCAAACATGTTAGAATGTGATGTGTCTGACCAAGAACATGCAGAGACCTACACTGTCATACTGGAAAATAACACAGTAATTTATTATTATGTGCATGTGGCAAAATGTTTTTGTTCTTATTAAACAGCAACTTGTTAGCAGATTGGTGTTGATTTTCATTATCAATTAACAATTAAAAACAATATCAACTGATAATAGTAATAATAAATCTTCTTTCAGGGCTTTGCGATAGAGAAGAATGTAATGTATGCACTTTAAAGCAGGAGCTTTTAAGCGGGACCAGGAGACCATTTCAAGATAGGCTTCTCACAGATAGTATTAAAAATCTAAAAATGAAATCCATTGTCAGGAAAATGGGTCTGGGGAAATGCAAACTGTGTGTGCCGACTAGTAAATGGGGTTAAACTTTTTTTTTTTAATTTTATATTGTCCAACCAAGAGTATTTATATGTCTATGTAAAGCGGCTATTCACAGCTATCAAACAGGTTAAAAGAGAAGAGATTCACATTGTGTCATGCAGTGAAATACAGTGTGTGTGCCTCGATTCTTCAACAGTGAGTGAGGGCAGAACATGCAGGAACCATCAGAAGCCTCAGAGCTTCAGAACCATGCACTGGTGTCCTACATGCTGCGGTTCAAGTGGATGAACTGATGTCAAGAAGGTGTTTGTCAGAGAAGGTGTTTTAATGACTTCCGTAAAATAGGAGGAGAGTAGAGCAGAGTGTAGAGTAGAAGAATAGAGTGTAGAATATAGTAGAGTAGAGAATAGAGTAGAAAAGAATAGAGTCGAGCGTAGAGCAGAGTGTAGAGCAGAGCATAGTGTAGAGTAATGCGTAGTGTAGAGAGCAAAAAATGTAGAGCAGAGCAGAGTGTAGAGTAGAGTAGAGCAGAGTAAAGCAGAGTGTATAGTAGAGCAGAGTACCAAGTATAGAGCAGAGTATAGAATAGAGCAGAGTGTAGAATAGAGCAGAGTGTAGAATAGAGAGCAGAGCAGTGTAGAGCAGAGTGTAGAGTAGAGCAGTGTGGAGTGTAGAGTAGAGCAGAGTGTATAGTAGAGCAGAGTGCAAAGTATAGAGTAGAATATATAGCAGAGTGTAGAATAGAGCCCAGAGCAGTGTAGAGCAGAGCATAGAATAGAGCGCAGAGCAGTAGAGCGCAGAGCGTAGAATGCAGAGCAGAGCAGTGTAGAATGTAGAGTAGGGCAGAGAAGAAAGTAGAGAGCCGTGTAGAGCAGAATGTAGAGTAGAGCAGAGCAGAGCGCAGAACAGTGTAGAGCAGAGTATAGAGTTCTATGCTGTACTACATCAAATAACTAAATAAGGCTTCCAGTCCATTCCTTCCTGGTTCTTGGAGGATCACAAAACTATCCAACTGCTTCGTATGTGCAACACACACACATGGAACTGCTAAGCGAGACGGAGCATGTTTGGTCCAGCTGTCCTTCAGAGGTCAAAGGTCAGAACCTAGAGCTACGGAGGACAGCTACCTGTTTGACTCTGGGTCGGCCTGGCGAGAACTTCCTCTTGGAGATAGCGGGTTTCCCCATGCCGATCTTAGGGATGAGAGGGACAACTGTGGTGGGAAGAAGGGGTGTGCTCGAACTGGAAACATGGTCCTTGAAGAGAGAAGAGGGGTGAAGCGGTGAAAACTGGTTTACTCAATTTAAAGGGATACTCCAGTTCTGCATGCTAACTGTGTTAGCTCAATACATAGCTGCAGAGGGGATCAGCTAGCCTAGTTCCTGAAATTAGGGAAATACACCTTCCAGCATCTTAAAAGCCAAATTACTTATTATTTAAATGCAGCTACGTTCAGGATGTACTATGGACTCTAACTACAATACAAAGCAACTTTCCTCCCAAAAAATGGAATTCCCTCAGACACAATTGCAATTCCACAGACTGCCTTTCACTATAAATAAATTACATGAAGCTTTCAACTCATTTAATAGACAACACATTTTGTTTGATCTTGGTCTAAACAAGTTACCTTTCTGTGAAACGGAGATTCGGGGACCCCCGGGGAGGATGTGCTCCCGGAGGGAGGCGAAGGCGGGGACAGGGGAGGCGGGGTGCTTGGGTCTCTGGTGGGGGAGGTTTCTGGGGAGGCCTCGGTAGAAAAGGGAGACATCCTCAGACGGATGGACAGATCATCAGAGGGTCTGGAGGAGGGAGGGGGTCTGAGGGACCAGGTCTTCGCCCTGCGGAAGGACGACGGAGGGCTGGGG
>OMKR01011613.1:3686-17286 GCA_900302355.1 Cyttopsis rosea
AGGAGGGGGGGGCGGTCAATCAGTCAGCCAAGCAAGTCAGGACATGCGACAACCACCAAAATAGAGCCTGTTTGGCTGGATGAGAGAGCAAGTCTGTGCATAAAAAAGGAGTAGACTTTATGGACTGCTAAAACTGGATACCTTGGGGATGGAAATGATGATTTTTTTCCCTACTGGAAGCCAGAAAGTGCAGAAGTGTGAGATACGTGTATGGTGCTCACCTTTTCGCAGTCGTTCTCTGTGAACTTGCTGTGGAGCCTGCTCCTCTGCTGGGACTTGAGGTTCCGCAGCATGGAGGCGATGATTGAGCAGACGTGCTCTGTGAAGAAAACAGGGGGGGGGGCGAGGGTGAGAGAGAAAACAATGTCACAGGATATAGACTTCTGGGTGCGATTACACCTATAGATTGGTTCCTGGGGTCGGAATTATAAAAAGACTAACGGAAACGAGAGAGACACTCATGCTGTTATTAGTCATTATTATTCATTTTGATTGTTTTTCTTTCTGTTTTTTTTTTCTTTCATTTGACTTGTTAACAACAAGGAGGACTGGACCGGATGATTGGACTAGCTACCCAAGCGCTCTAGTTCGCTACCCAGCAGATTCAGTGTGGATGGTTGAGTATCAATACGTATTTTGGTTTTTCTCAAGTGAGACAATCTTCCGCTATTTTTGGTCAGTCAATGTGAATTAAACAAATTGCTGATTGGGGCAATTCAAGCTTAATTTCACCAAAAATACAGTTGTTTTCCAGCAATTCAAAGCAACAATAGTCAAATGACACAACAGTCATGCCGTCAAGCGTACTGACTTTACCCCACTGCTTGGAAACAAAAACATTTCTGGGGATTGTTTTTTTAAGCCACAGTCAAGTTAAGAAATGGAGCCGAATAAAAAGAATGGAGGATGGAATGGTCGTCCACGGCTGCATGCATATGAAATGACATGACTATTAACAGTTGACAGTGTTGTGGTAATGGCACACGGCGAGCGCCGGGCCTTGAGGCTCCTCCAGTGAGCCAACAGAACAAAAAGGATGAGAAATCTATTTTTCCATTTACAGCCCAACATCATGGCTGTTGTGGTGGTGGCTGAATACAGTTATTTATTTATTTTAACACAGAGATAAAAGTTCTTTGTGTACCAGCTATTTACCAAAGCAATGGTCCAAGGGACACTGGCATTAATTGACAAAATTAGCAACAAAAGCCAGCCTGTCCCACTTGGCACCCCAGTTAACCCGATTTGTGAGTCGTTTCTCAACACTCGCACAATATTTCTTCAGAAATTATTGAACGAACAATGCACCGTACACAAAGTGCAAAGTGACAGCCCACAGTCTCTCCACATTCAGGAAGAAGGGGAGGAGGAAAAAAATGTAATTGGACTATCAACAGAGGTCAATATTCTCTCCCAATGAGGCTTGGCGGTTGCTAAGCAACAACCACAAAGGAATCAATCCCAGGTTGTTGTTTTTTTTTTGTTTTTTTTAATAAAGGGCTCTTGTTTGCAGGCAGTGGCTCAACATCATGCCCTCCCCAGAGTGAAACAGCATCATTACCAAAAAGACTGAAGGCTACAACAACTGGATGACTGAAGCCTTTCAGAGTGTACACACACTCACAGTCATCATCCAACAAATTAAATCAGGGACACAATGAGGATGAAAAACATTCCAGAGCTGAAAATGGCGGTAATTTAACCTTGAAGAGCTTGCATGAATAAATAAACAACATTCTGCTTTCATTCTGCCAACTAAACAAGCCCCAACTACCGGCGTGGATGGTTGAATAGCCAGAGTGGGAGCACTGAGGTCGTAACAGCGGGGCTGCGGCAGACCAGAGCCATTAGGAGACAATGGAGAGGAAAGCCTTGCAAGGCCTGCAATGGGAATTTGCCCCACCCAATCACAAAATTCAGCTGCCCAACAAGCCAATTTATAAAGCCACAGAGGCTTCCCAATAATCATTTATGTTGAAAAAAATAAAACACAAAGATGGAGGGCCAGGCCGCGTAAAACTTTGGACCAAATCAATTTATCAGATTTCAAAATTCAGCACAGAGACTCTTGCGGTCTAAGCATTTCAGTTATTAAAATTGCCAAACAATCGAAAAATAAGGTGTTGTTAAAAAGAAGTTCTAGAAATTTCAAAATTATTTTCCTTAAAGATGAACTCGTTTACTCTTGACGGGTGTGCTTCACCCATGAAAGCACAAAAACATTGGCTGCGACGAGTGCAAGGTGCAGGGTTTCTCTGATTGGGATGTCACTATGCAGACGACCTCATTTCCTGTACACGCTGACAATGAGGCTAAATGCCATTTAAGAAAGGACGCCTCTTTATCAACATGACCCTGCGTGGTAATTGGTGTCGGCACCTCCTCACCCTGCTGGGGAAGGAGGCTATTGATCGCGGGCTGCACGAAGTTGGAAAGTACTCCCTGAAGAATTTCGGGGGGGGAGGGGGGTCTGTTTGACGTTTGGAAAACAAGATGGAAAGCGAGGCCGAGTAAAACAGCTTCCTTAGCCCCGTGTGCAGGTATCCAATCAGTGCTTTGTTCACATTTGTGACAGGGCATTTCAGCCTTCGTGAAATGCTTGTCAAACATAGTCGGGATGTCTGTGACGACTTGCTTTGATGCTTTTTCCACTCAACCTGTCAAAGGTTTTATCCCAAAACAGAAATGATCAAAAGGAATCAAAAAGATACAGAGTTCATTATGTGGCAAGCCAACATTGTTATTGCCAATGTCGGAAAAAGGATATATAACGTTGATTGTTTTTCATCAATTTAAGAGACATCTTTGTGAAATATGAACTTCCAGATGTACCAAAGCAGTTAGAACATTTCGCTTGCCAAGGGGGAAAGGAAACCAAACGATTGAGATGAGCATGCTTGTTTTGTAAATGATTATCTAGTTTGCATAGACTCATGATGACTAATGGTCCATATTATCCAAGATCGCCTGGAACACATAGGACAGATGCATGCCAGTTCCAATCAGTCAACTCTAAAGCAACTCCCCTCCGGTCTCTCTAACAAACCATTAGCCAAACAAAATGGCTGCCTATTTAAATACAGATGGATGTCCATTACCCGACTCCATTGTCACTAACAAAGATATGGCTGCCTGAGAAAGATACCTATATAGTGGAAGACTGAGGCATTTTTAGTATATATAGCTAAAAATTCACTTACAACTTATTATTTTACTATCTTAGGCTTTTAAAAAGGGCAAAAATAACTTGTACAAGACATTTGTTATATACAGTATATAAAATATACATGCATACACATATAGGTTATTTTCTACATCATATTTCTTCTATGTACAGCACTTGTGAATACTTTTATCCATACATATAATATACTGTTTATCCTGTAAATGCATCCAACTAAAACTACCCACTGAGCAGTGTCCATTATGTCCACTGCTACTATATATGTAGATTTTGAGCAATGCCTTTATTATCACTTTGGTAAGCCTTGAGGCACCAATCCATCAAGTCAAACACCTAATAGCAAATACTTAGCGATGAAATTGTGATTCTATAAATTCTATTCATCTCCTGCACACTATGAGTGCAGGATATGTTGTGTCGACCACTGAAAAGAAGCCACTTGTAGTGTGGTACATCACTCGACCTCAACAACGCTATTTGAGGAACCATTAGCATCAAACCAAGTATATAATACACACACATGAGCACCAAACCACTCTACATGAATAGGACTTGCTTAGACACCGATGCCACAAGGGGATCCATAATGTAAATTACACGTACAAATAACGGTGAGAGGGCCCTGGATTTATTGATTGACTGACTGCCATTCACAGTGACATTACTCCTATTTGGCTGACAAATGAAGATACGTACACAGGAGGTACATTGAAGGAAAGAGAAAGAGAGAGCACCTTTGGGCAAGGACTAACTGTGCCCCGGGGAGAGCAATCACCCTCCAAGCATTGTGCACCAGACATGGCGGGAGCTGTGGAGTCCATGTTCGCTGTCAGAATGTAAAAGTAGGTCCAACCGGCGGGAGGGAGTCACTGGCTGGGATTGAAGACACTTATTCACAGGTTTAAACCCATTTATAAATCCCTTTAAAGAAAGGAATAAGTAAAAGAACAACCAAGTTTCACATTCTCTTTATTATTGATTAACTATAGACGGGTAACCTTATAACACCTGTTAATTCACATCAACCAATAGAAGCTGAATGGGAACATAATCTCATAAAATATAATAGCAATTGAGAGATTAAAATATTTTGTTAATAAACACTAATAAACACATGACCGCATATTCTGAAGGTATTTTGTGCATCAGGTGAAGTCTGGATTCAGACTGTCACAATCTGCGAGTATAGCAGAGAATAAGCGAAGCCCTTCAGAGGACAAACCAAGATGTGGAGACAATGTTAATTAGAGGGGTCTTGACAAAGGGATCCAGCAGCAAATCTCCTCCCTCTGAAATACTGAAATAAATGTAAAAAGGATTAAAACTGTGATTATGATAATGCAGATTACAATCAAACTCATCTCCTTTAACCTCTTAAGCACCACAACGTGTTTGACAAGCCTCTCGCGAGCTCCGGTAGGGCTTCGGTATTAGGGTTAGGAAACTCGACGACCAGATGAATCCGCAGCTGGGTAGCATGTCATGCCAACTCGCTGTGAAGAGGGCGTAATGTAGCTCCAAAGTCGGCGATCTTTTTTTAAACAAAAGAAAATGGGCGTGACTATTTTAACGGGTCCCTTTACCTCTGACATCAAGATATCTTGCCAAACAAATTGGGAATTGCAACAAAGCTGAGACTCTTGTGAATCCAAAGAGCCCAATTGCATTCATTTTGGGATGAAATATGGCCTCATAGCAACCATTTCAATGTGATGATAGCATTTTGTTTAACTTGACCTTGCTGTATAAAATGATCTACTGTGACCTCTAGGATAATCACAGCCTTGTGAAACTCTAGACCCAGACACCCAGACCATTCGGAAAATGTATGGGATGTCCAGGTACATTGAAGATAAGTGGGTTTCTCTGAGCCATTTTCAGAAAATAGTGCTCGTCATACAATCGTCAAATTTGTCAAATTTGCACAAATGTCCGATTTTCGAAAGTTATTGATGCTGCATCACAGCATTACAAGGTCAAACAGTGTTTCAAGTTCATGAGGTCTTTTTGACCCTTTTTCCCCCCCATTCTCGAGTGGTCAAAAATGGCTAGAATGTGTACCAAAGCTGTGTTATCAACCCACAACTTTATGCAGCAACTAATCACACAAAATGGAACACGGGAATGGCATCATTAGGCATGAAGCCCCTTCACACTCTAAATATTAATAATTGTATCAGGTGCAATTACAAATATGTTTGTACCTTTTATTTGATAGAAAAGATTGACATAGAGTGTCAAGCTGCTTCTCAAATGATTCTTTAAGGTCTCAACTTTCTGAAGGTGTAAGGCACTTACATGCACCTCCATAATATAATCATTCAAGGCACCCAGACCAGTGGCAGCAAAGCAATCCCAAAACATCACTGAACCTCCTCCATTAATGACTGTTTAGACAGTAACCTTTTCTTTGAAAGCTTTCATTTTGTTTTCTCTAAACATAGACTTGATGTGATTTACCAAAAAGCTCTCCACAGGACATTCTCCCAGAAATCCTCAGCAGTGGGGTCTTCCCGTGTCCCCTAACATAGGACCCCCTTTCATTGAGTTGGCGCTGGATGGTACAAATTGAAATGGTTGTTAGTTTTTGTCTGAAGATCATCTTGAATCTGTTTTGCAGTTGTCCAAGGCAATTCCTCCACCATCCAAACAATCCTTTGCTGCAATCTTGGATCAACTTCTCTCTTGTGGCCACATCCAGGGCCGCTGGCTACAGCACCATGGGCTTAGACAACATTACACTCGGTGGAAATAGGAACAACTGGTTCTAGATAATTCTGTTTTTCTTTCAGTTGGTACACGCAGCGACACAAACCAGCAGAACGAGAACTTTTCTCCTAGGAGTAGCTGTTTTTTTGTAGTGTAGCCTCTGCAATCTGCACTCTATGACTTTCTGAAACAAACGGCCGTTGGAAATACAGATCCACACAGACCTTGGTCGACGGTTGTAGAGTACAAGCGTACAAAACTGTCTGCCATACCTCCAAGACGTAAATAAGCAGTTTCTGTTCTCTCATACTCGCTCGTATCATTAAAGCCCAAATGTAGCAACCGGCTGCCACTTACAATAACACAATCTTAATTTCGCTGATAAAGGTGCCCCTACATACACTCGCACACAAAGGGCACAGAGGAAGAACAAGACGGACAATGATGATGTGATCAGAATGTCCACGGCCGGAAAACTCGCTGTTGTTTTTTCCTTGCTTGTTTGGCTACTCCAACTCATTCCTTAGCTGTAGCGTCTTTATCAATTAAGTCTGTCTACATTCTAATACAGTCTGACATTCGAGGGTTATCCGGATGGTGTCAACTTCAGAAGGGATATCATGGGGATCAATCTCCGAGAGAGAGAGAATGAAAGAGAGAGAGAGAGAGAGATTTCTGCCTCCTAATTACTTCTCATTGAGCTCACTGTACGACAAATCAATAGGGACATGATCAGGGGAGCCTATGTGGACTCATGCTGCAAATCACAAAGAAATTAAATGTTAATTAATTACGTGACAAGGCAAAGAAAGAAATCCCCACTCGCGTGGTAAGATTTCACAGTTGTCCACAGAGGACCTTCTAGTCACAGGGTTATGGTGTACCTGAATTGAGAGGCGGCCTTTGAAATTGCCCTCATGGTATAGAGTCAACCCATTTACTTAGCATGTGTCACACTACTTACTTTGGTCAAGACGGCAATCCATGCGGAGCTCCAGAAAAAGCGTCAATGACCTTAAAAATCCCCCGCTTATTCGTTTCTAGATTTGAGCTTCTTCTCTTTAGCCTTTTCCTGACTGCGTCTTTAAAGTGTGTATCCTACTGGTGGGGGGAGGGGGGCCTTCCAATGCACAGAGGGGAAAGGTTTAGTCATTAGGATGGGTTGCTTCCCTTTCCTCTTCCTCCTGCTGCTCTAGGAGGTCAAGGGTTAATTCATCCAGCCCCCAGGTGAGACGAGACACAGTGGCAGCCAATTTGTTCTCCTCGGGAGGGCTGGGGAGCTCTGATGCATGTATGAAACTTAATTAGTATGGACAGAGAGAGACCGAGAAAGAGGGAGAGAAAGAGTAGATATTCCCCACGCTTCACACAGTCGTATCAAATGTGATTTTCCACTTGCTTCGCTTCACTCTTTCTTTTTATCATTCCCTTCATCTGGTCTTGCAACCGTCCCTGCGTGTTCTGTCTCTCATTTAAGAGACAGGGTTCGACAGCACAGACGGGAAGGTCCATCAAGATTGGATTGATAGTGTTGACCGCAAAGTGTGATGGCTGAAGAGGCAGCAGGCCGGTGAGCGTCCTCTCTATTCCGATTTGGAATACGTTTACGGATACGAATACGGTTTTGTTTTCACAAGTGCTGAACATGATTAATCTTAAATCATGTGAAAAGTGTTCATTTACTCATCACCCAACAACAGCATGCATTGAAACCTCTAGCCATTATCACATAATGGAAAAGCACATCTGCGCAATCAATTACTGGTAAAATGTTTTTCATTTTGAGTTATATTAATTTACATTCAATTTGACCAGTCAAATTCTATGTAAATTTGCTGCTGATACAATCAAACGCATTGGACATTTAGTGCTAATGGAAGCCATATAAACGACACTACAACATTGCCAACTTAACTGCTCCTCCTTCACAGGGTTGTTTTTTTAGTGTTCGTCGCAAGGCTTGTAGCGCTGGAGGTTTGGTAGCTGAACGTGCTTGTATGAACCAAAATGAAATCAGTTCTGGGATATAAGCGGCGTAGTTCAGAGGGCGGGGCTTGAGCAGAGATTGACAGGTCTGGGGGGGGTTCCCGGCATTTCCTGTCTGGCATTTCCTGTCTGACTGCTCGTTTTGAGAGCTTGCACGGTTGCATTTCAAATCAAATATTACTTATTGTACCTATAACTATTACACCCAACAAATCACCCTCCGCATGTGCGTGGTAGATGTGTGATTAATAAATGATTCTTCATTCTTCAAATGTTGCATTCCACAGTTACAGTTCAGTGCCTTTCTGTATATATAAAAACGGCTGACACCACATGTGAGCGCTCATTCAACCTACCTTCGTGTTCCTTCTCCGACACACCGGCCTTCCTCATCTTCTTGGGCGTCTTCATAAACAGGGGGAAGATGGTTCTCAGGCCCAGGATGTCTACAAATTTATGGCAGTTATCGGTTCCCTCAGGTCCAATCATGCCGTGGTCCAGGACCTTCAAAGCACTAGTCCGAGACATCTTCTTCTCCCTAGGGCAGATGGCGGAGATATTAATACTGAGAATGGCCAGAAGGTACACAGCATACTGCCGTCCTTACCCAACACCTGCACCAGACCAAAACTGCATCAAGCTCTCACAATGCAACTTCCTTCCAATCTCACCAATGGCAGCTGACAGGAATGACACATATGACAGATGTCCTAGCTTGGTCGAGAAGGACGCTACGCAGCCGTCTACAGGCTCAGCTGTAACTGCTCTAGTTCGACAGCTGTTGACAGCTGGCCATTCCGAAGCTTTGGGAGTTGAACTCATTTCTATCCTAGGTTTGTATTTTTTTAGGGCCATCAGATGACAGGAGCAGTATGTTTTGATTATCTCAGGGCTATCACACGAGTCTGAGGCCAACGTAACTTGACCCTGCAGGTGTGAAGAGCTACAAATACAGGGTTTTTTTGGTCAACGTGTGATTCACTGGCTTGAATGACAGAGTAATAGTTACAATATTCTATATGTGTTGAATACAAATGCTAAAGATTATGAGCGAAGGGGGAGGTTAAAATAAAAGTCAATTTGATTGGATGCGAGAGCACCTCTGTATGCCCCTTTGTCTTTCTTTTTTATGCTCTCATTCTTAGTCTCCCTCTCTCTGCTGAATAATCAAATTTTTGGGGGGTTGCAATAATGAGATATTGATTTGGCTTTTAAATCTACTTGTCTACCGACGTGATTATCAGAGCAGGTCGTTGCAGAGGCAGCAAGGCTTTGTAAATGTGCGTAATGTCTCGTTATGACTCTTTAAGGTCTAAGGGGCAGTAGCTCAGGAGGTAGAGCGGGTCATATAGTGATCGGAAGATTGCCGGTTTAATCCCCAGCTCCTCCTGAAGTCTCCTTGACCAAGACACTTATCCCCTAACTTCTCTTGTTGAGCTGGTGTACAATAAAGCCGTGCATGGTGCACGGCTTTATTGTATGAATGTGTGGGTGAATGTGAGGTATGCACTAAAAAGCGCTTTGAGTGGTATGACCGGCCGTGTAGAAAAGCACTATATAAATGCACCCCATTTACCATGTCTCAGCTGCGCTGTGCTCGAGTGCCGGCTGATTGATTGGACCGGCCAATAGTGCTGCTCGGTTCAGTGTGGCATTTATGTGTGAAAAGCAAGTAATGTACTTAGCCATCTGTCAGCCCCATGCAATGATCTCTTTCCCCTTCCTGGACATAGTAAGAACCATGGGCCCATAGCAAATTGCTGATGTTTAAGTTGGTTACGTTTCTCCCTTTTACCACATAAGCATACATATTCTCTATAAACCAATAATAATAATAACAACAACAACAACACTGTAAAAAGAACATTCCAAACCGACCACCCAGAAGACAATGTGGGTTAGGCCCTGTATTTATAACTCAAAATTTACTTTGTTGCCGTACGGTGAAATTCCTTAAATTGTTATTTGGAGAATAACTTCGACTTCTACTTTGGTAAATTGTATAATATATACTTAAGTATTAAGCTTTTGAAATTTAGTAATTTGGTATATTATTTGAGTACTCCAACTAACTCAGATTATTCTAAAAGATGTATTATAAATGCCAGAATGAAAATACAGAGACATGGTGTTGAGATATACACAACATTTTGCTTTGTGAAAGAACCACTGTAAAGGCAGATATCACCATCACTGCAGCACATATTGCAACTGGAATCCAGTTAGTGCAGCCAGCTAAACTGTAAAATAAAAGATATATAGACTAATTATAAATAGACTAGAAAAAACTAAAAGAAAAATAGTCCTTAACTCTGTGTTGTGTTAATGGCCATAACCCTATTTCCTCATCTGTTAATCTAGAGACGCTTGGCACCATGCAGAGCGTGACACTGCAGACATGAGCTGCATGTTGCGCTGCAAGCTATTACAGTATTCAATTAACCTCAGCTAAACTAGCTGCAAAGCTTTTAACAGCATCACAACATTTAACATCCACTTATGGCAAAATGGTGCTTGGAGGGAGACTCTGGGAAAGGTATTCTTCTGTTGGTGTTAGACTTAAGAGGCAAACTATGGCTTTGTGTGCTTTGAAGGCACTTCTACTGTAACCGGTCACCTTTTCGAGAAAATATTTTAAATTATGTGTTTTTTTATGTTGATTCCAGACATAGAAAACCGAGAGGTTACAGTATATGAAAGAACATGTTTCCAATGCTCCAGAGTCCAATGGTGCCATGCTTACACCACTCCAGCCCACGCTTGGCAATGCGCATGGTGATCTTATGCTTGTGTACAGCGGCTCGGCCATAGAAACCCAGTTCATGAAGCTCACGGCGAACAGTTCTTGTACCGACGTTGCTTCCAGAGGCAGTTTGGAACTCGGGAGTTAGTGTTGCAACCGAGGACAGACAGCACGCGCCTTTCACCCAGTGCCAAAGCAGAAAGTGGGTCCTCTTACCTGAGCATGAGGTTCATGAGCTGAAGCCCCTCCCCTCTGAGGAATCGGTCCCGATTGGCCACCAACATGAGGCAGGAGCACAGCGAGTCAAACAGGTTCTCCATCATCTCCTGCTCCTCGGCCGTGGCCGGGTTGTGACGCTTGAATACCTGCGAGCGGACGTGCACGGAGAGTGAGGGGTGTGTGTGAAAAGAGGTGCTTTACATTCTGTGAAAAAACAACTGTTTCAGATGAGGTGACATCCCAAGTTACATTCAAACAGAGAACACAGCAGATGATGAGATTTCACTCGCAAAAAAAACATACCAATACGAATCTACTACCAATTTAGGATTCTAAGAACTAATCGGTTGAATATAGCTGAAGTGGTAGAGCGTAACTACGTAATTTAACACATAAACATAAATAGTGCACTTAAAGAAATATAATTGAGGACTCACAGAAAGTTGCTGCAGTAACACATCAATACCGTCCATTTCTCCCAAAAGTTCTCTGGTATCTAGAAGGGAGAGGAGAAAGGGGGGAAGTAAGAAAAAAAAAAGAAAGGAAAGTAAGGGGAGTTTGGAAGAGCAAACTGATATGTCAAAACCAACATGCAGTAGAGGGAGGAGATTTAGCAAATTAGGATAAAAAAATATATATATGCATCCTGAAGAAAAGAAAAAACAGATGAATGGAAGTAGGACTGTGTGGTCTGATCGAGGTCCTGTTTTACTTATTTCTTTTAAAGCCTTTTTAAGAGCTTTTAATGTTTAGTAATGCTGCGCAAAAGCAGCATTGGAAAATGAAAACCCTACATATACACAAATACTCTTGACAAGCACATAAAGGTTTTTTTTTTTGCTACTTTGTTAGCATGGCAATTGGGAAGTATGTCTGAGATGTATGTGATGAACTGAGATGTATGTCTGAGGGAGAAGGGCAGGGCTTGGGCTGTTTCATTAGAATTAGGTCCGACTAACAATTTCACAGTTTATTGAAACATATGTACACACACACACACACACACACTCACTGTCATTGTTTTGCAGCAGGATCGCCAGGATTTCACTACAGTACAATTTGTTTGCATCAAACGGCATCTTTGCCTGAGTGACAAAGAGAGGGAGAGAGAAAGGTTTATAAAATATTTTATATGGAATTTCTATACTGTGAACTTCCCAGTGATTGTATGATTATAAATCGCCCATCCCTCATTTCTGCCATGGTAAAATAAAGTCTGACCATTTGTCTCACCTTGATTCTCTTGAGGAGCCACTGCATGAGGCCCTGCTGGGCGGCCTCCGTGCACAGGCCCGGCCGGAACTCCGCCATGTTCTCTATGATGGCTGGAGGGAGGGAGGGAAGGAGGGAGTGATCAGAACAACTCAATTATCCCTTTTGCTGCTTCCTTATCAATCTATCCATAGAACCTACCACAGTGGTAGTCAAACTTTAGACATTTTTTGTATTATTTTAAACATTTTATTATCCTATTAGTTTTAGAAAGTTTAAATAAAGTTCCTTCAGTTCAAGTTCATTAAGTACATTTCATAAAAAGTCATTAGTCAAAGTCAGTCAAATTAGTGCTTAAAATATACATTAAAGGCCTACTTTTCTATCTTTTATTTTTTAACGCAAACCACTTGCTGTTTGAATATTGAAATGAATATTGACTTATGGGGTCAATACAGAATAAATTCATATTTCATAAATCTTTTCTTATAGCCGGAGAAGAGGGCGAAGCAGACCATTGTGTGTGTGTGTGTGTGTGTGTGTGTGTGTGTGTGTGCAGTTGGATGGCTGAAAATACCCTCCAAAAAATACAGCTAAATTCAGCTCAATTTGAGGCGAACAAGAGCGCTCAATCTAAAGAGTGATATGATAAGAGGAGAGAGAGAACGAAGACTAGAGCACTCGGTAAGGGCCCCAAGCACGTCTCTCTGTTCTGTTCTGTTCTCCATCAGAGCAGATGGCAGCGTGAGGGGACAGTGACACAGAGACAGAGAGAGGCTGTGATCTTAGGGGAGAGGAAGAGGGGCTGAAAAAGAGAAGCGTGGATGGAAGACAAAGAAGAAGAAAAAGCTGCACTGATGAGCGGTTTATGAGGAGAGGTTGAGGATAGGAAGTGAGAGGGTAAGAGGAGGAGTATTCAGGGGCAAAGTGAAGAGGGCTTCATCTGGGATGAAAACCAGACAGACAAGCAGACAGACAAAGAGAGACGGCTCATAGAGGGGAGCAGTAGGCAGGCAAGGCAGACAAAGGGCTTTTTTTCCCCAAAGTCTGGAGAGCTCCCATGATATAACACACACACACGCACACACACACACACAAATAAAAGGTATTATAGGTAATAAAAGGTATAAATGTATGCACGTTCTCCCTCATATACACACACAGTCAAAATTCACACCTCAGACCCCACCCCATGATAGTTCCCCTAAATCAAGCGAGTGTAAACATAAAAATAAATAAATAAAAATAAAATCATCTTTCAAGAGCCAATTCAGCACAAAAAAAGCGGTGTGGAAGCGGAGCGACTGAATGGTGAGATCACGCCTTCGCTCCCGCTATCTGCCGGCGAGCCGAGCCGGCGTCAGCGTTCATTCACTCCGTCCCGCTCGCTGCCAGAAGGCTGAATGGAATTTGGGGAGATCGTCTCCGGCTGCTATTGAGGGGAGTGTGTGTACACTCGAACTCACAGTTCTGAAGACATAATAGGGAGGAGGATTCCAATAGTGCCTTTAGCTTTAAAAAAAATAATAATAATAAAAAAGAGTTGG
>OMKR01011628.1:3239-13701 GCA_900302355.1 Cyttopsis rosea
AAAAAAAAATAACATTGTTTTTTTTTATTTATTGCTTTTTGCTATTTAATATGTTGTTTTATTGCCATGTTAAATTCTTGTTGTTTTTACGTCACATGGTGTTCTTTGTGCGGTGTATCGGGACCATGTCGCATGGTGATTCTACACCTTAAATAAAGATTGACTGATTAAGTCCTTCATAGGTTACAGCATTACTACCAACAAGCTCTGTTACATATCATTTAATATATAAATGAAGCCAAATCATTTTCGTTAAAGAGTGAATTATCTGCTCTGATTACAGTCAGGTCCATAAATATGGCTGCCAATGGAACTGGTCCCCTTGTATTTATTGATGATGTGACTGCTGACAAAAGCAGCAGGATGAATTCTGAAGTGTTTCGGGCAATATTATCTGCTCATATTGAGCCAAATGCTTCAGAACTCATTGGATGGCGCTTCACAGTGCAGATGGACAATGACCCGAAGCATACTGCAAAAGCAACCAAAGAGTTTAAGGCAAAGAAGTGGAATGTTCTGCAATGGCCAAGTCAATCACATGACCTGCATCCAATTGAGCATGCATTTCACTTGCTGAAGACAAAACTGAAGGGAAAATGCCCCAAGAACAAGCAGGAACTGAAGACAGTTGCAGTAGAGGTAGAGCATCACCAGGGATGAAACCCAGCGTCTGATGATGTCTATGGGTTCCAGACTTCAGGCTGTCATTGACTGCAAAGGATTTCCAACCAAATATTAAAAGTGACAATTTGATTTATGATTGTTAGTTTGTTACCTTTTTTTGTTTTGTTTGTTACTTTTGGTCCCTTAAAAAGAGGGGGTCTCATATAAAATTTGTTGTAATTCCTACACCGTTCACCTGATTTGAATGTAAATATCCTCAAACTAATAATGAAAGTCTGCACTTAAAGCAGATCTTGATTGTTTCATTTCAAGTCCATTGTGGTGATGTACAGAGGCAAAATGATGAAAAATGTCCAAATATTTATGGACCCGACTCTATGTCTCAGCTGTGTTGTCATTTTCATCAGAATCTGCATTAGCAAAAATAATAGCGCCACCAAATTGGATTTTGGTAACAACTGACACTTTGGATATATGACCTTATTGGTCAAACCTCATGATCTGTCCTTTCAGGTGTTGAAAAGTGTGATGTGGCTGAGAGTTAACCATGTAGGAATTTTGATTAATATTATTTACATTGAAAGGTTACAAGACTGTTACTATTTACAAAACAGATTAATTGAAAATAATTATGGGCAAGTAACACAACCTATTTTTTAACTGCTAAATTAAAAACAATCAGCACGGCATGTTACACATTGCTGAAAAAGTCATATGATTACGCAAAGCAAGGTACTTTGAGCTACCCCTAACACCAATTGTGTGCCACGGGGTTCCGAGATTATTCAGGTTTTCTTTCTAGCCAACCACTAGACCAGCTAAAAGATCCTAGCATTCCCACTGAAAGAACTGCTTTTCTTTGAAGGACACAATGACTTCAATGCACAATTACGTGAAATGTCACTGCGGTGTCACACATATCTGACTCATGTAACACCATTTCCTGTCGTAGTTTTCTGCTTTCTTTTCTCTGCCTCACAAGCCTTGTTTGCGCTCATTATCAATGGAGGAGCCCTTTCACCTGGAAACCATTTTGGGGGCTTTATTCAATAAACTTCATCCCATGCTGGCAACGGGGTGAATGATTTTGTTCCATTTTTATCATCACTGGCACAGTATGTATCCATTAAGAATGGTCAGACTATTTATTTCTTTGAAAGTAGAGACCGACTGTGTGAGACTAGGAGTTGAAAGATTTCCCAAAAATGAATATCTGGGATTCAAGAATCCCTTAAAAAAGAAAGAAAGAGAAGCCCCTTTTATACAGAGATCCCGCAATACTGCTGTAAGGAAGACCCGTCTATATCGCGGCTTTGCGTTTTTACACTGAACCAAACAAAGGCGGCATAATGCTGACCCTGTGTACACCGTGATCATGGGGTATGACGTGTAACACAACAGCGTCAGCCCCTAGTGTGACGTATAACATACGGTTGACAGGTTGAAATTATTTAATAAACGTAATATTTAAAATTATAAAATAATTTAATTTAATAAACCCTGTAGCTTCGGGTGAGGACGGTGCTGACAGCAGAGATGAGAGGCCGGCGGTGCACCAGTTGTTGTATCGAACTCTGTTTCCCCGCCGAGATCCGTTTCTCCCTAGCCTGTCAGGATGCGTTCCCCCTGCTATAATGGACAAATTTAGGGATATCACACTGAAAATCACAGGACTTACCTGTTGAAACAAGTCAGCAGTATGGATTTGACAGATGTGAGTGAAAATGTAGTTGTTGGGCCAGAAAACCAGATATTTTTTGTGAACGTGCGCTTCCTTCGCTTCGCATTTGAACGGGGGCGGGGCTAGGGGGAAACGGATCTCGACGGGAAAACAGAATGTGATACAACACCGGCACCGGAGCGCAGAGCTGGGAACGCACCGACAGGGAGAGGTAGACCAGGTGGAGAAAGTTCCTTCTCCAGAGGCAGAAATGATTGAAAATGAACACACTGATTTAATAACATTGGGTTAGGGTTATTGCATCCAGGACTCCATACAGAACTTCTCTGTAAAGGAGGCGAATGTGTGAAGCTGCTGCGGAGCTGCAGCCCACCCACCTCCCCTAGTTCTAAATTTGAGCCTTAATGATTTGAATATATTCCAATATTAAAATAATACAGCATACAAATTTGAATGGGATTATAGAGGAATATCTGCAGCCCTAATAAATTATTCTGACAAGACACAGCTCCCGAATGGAGTTTCTTTTTTTTCCCCTGCGACCAACCGACAAATGAAAATTTTGATCATCATTATACAGACGGCATTTCGGCCCCATTTCTGCTCTGTGACTAGAGCCCAATGATTTTTGGGTTCGATGCCGATCCTGATTTTAGAGAGGCCGAGCCCACAATTTACCGATGTTTTGACCGATATTTTGTCAATTTTCAAATCAATTTGAAAAATGTCTATTTTATTAAAGTTTCTATATTTAACTTATAAGCAAACAAATTAATAAAAACAAAAACACACAAAGAACTTTTTTATAGATAAAAAAAAAATTAATGTATAATGAGTGTAAAAGTGGATTTATAATGCCTAGTTGGATTTCTGTGCTTATTTTGGTGAGTAATTAGGGTAAAACAGACAAGTACAGGATAAATAATTAATGTTTTTTGTTTATTATACTTAAAAAATTTAAAGTACACATCGGCTGCATAACTGCCGATGCGGTCAAAAAGGCAAATAATGGCCGGATATATCAGTCGGGCTCTACCTGTGACTACCTTCGCTGCCGGCTCAGAGGTAGATCAACAATGCCCCCCCCATTCCGTGTTCGTACCAGTGAGGCGGAATAATGGCACAACATTCCCGCCTTGAAGAGGCTGTGAGTGAGTGAGTGAGTGAGTGTGAGAGTGAGAGAGATTCTTCACCTGATCCTCCTCATCTTCCTCTTCCTCCTCTGCCAGTCTCTGGCGGCCGACCTCATACAGCCGACACACAGTGTCTGTGTTGACAGAGTCTTGGTTCTGTGGGACGAAAGAGCAAAAAAATGATTTCATATGGAAATTTCTACACGCATTGAAATTATATTACAATAACTACATTGTAGATTATAACAACGACAGAGGCTCACCTCAATCACGGCTAAGTAGCAGTCTTTTGTATCTGTGCAAAGGTCAAATATATTCCTCTTGACATCAATCGTAGCTGAGATGAGAGCAAACAAAACGTGTGAGCAGTCGATAAGTCACTGAAATGTCTTTTTTCCAGTGATACTAAAACAACGTAGGTTAAAAAAAAAAAAGAAAAAACCTCTTTTTCATCGTGCAGCCATTCGCATCAACAAGGAGCATCCGATCCCATAAAAGGGAAGACTTACCAATGGGTTTATAGTCAGTTGCATTGAAGGTCCTGAATGAGGAGCCGAAGGGGGTTTTCATCTGCATCTCCATCATATCGTCCTCATCGTCGGCCTGGAGCATCGCTGGGAATGTCGGGACAAATGAAAGCAAGCAGACTCAAACTACAGTGGTTTGTTGCTCAATAGCTTTTGGGTAGTGGCATGGCTTGTTGGATTGTGTGTGTGTGGTGGTGGGGGGTTGTATTTGTGAGCCAGCTGGTTCTCTCTGTTGCCAGCCCAGAGCTCAGCCTTCCATATGGTTCTGTGGGACCTTGTGGCATCGAAACCAAAACCACGCCTAAACAGGCCCTGTTCACAAATCCACACACCCTAATAATCCGCTTGTCAAACACACCTTTGACACTTGCACTGACTGTTGAGAGAATGGATTGTAGGATATAATTCCCCTCCATCGTGCCGCGGCCGGGATGCTTACCTCCGTAGATGACGGTGCCGTTGTTGTTGAAGACGATCCTGCACTGGTCGAGCGCCGGCACCGTGTGGAGGAGGTGGAAGGTCCGCAGGTCCCACTGAGACACTCATTAAGGAACCAAAACAGGATGCTTTCACTTATTATAGAACCTTTAAAACTACTGTGAGGAAGCCAACTTCTGAGACAATTTGAGATTTAGTTTAAAACTTGAAAATAAATGTGTTAATACTAGAATTGGGTGTTGGGCAGGATCTCACGATTTGATATAAAGGGTCCCGATTCAATTCAGATATTGATGAGATGGGGGGCGCACACGCGCGCGCGCGTGCACACACACACACACACACACACACACACACACAGAATTGCTGCCATCTTTTCAGTACCCATCTGTATTACAAAAATATTTCACGTAACAAATTCAGTCTCATACAGAAATTTTTTTTTTTTTTTTTTTTACTCCGCCCTAATTAATACTGCTAAAACCGATTCCTTCAGAAAATTCTCTCTTAATTCACATTTGGTAGTACCTCTTCATAAAACACCAAGCGTGTATCCAGTGCTACTGTGGCTATTAACGTCAATCCAGTTAATTAAGACTTGAGGATACAATCTCTGTGTTTATGATGACCTCCAGGTTGTTGGGGTGGAACACTCCACTGATGTTCATGTTGAACTTGTCGAACTTGTGAATGGCTTGTGCCGAGCGCACATCCCACAGCACGCCGTCGTTCATGACCAGGTCGTCGGTCGGGTTGAAAGTGGCGCAGTTCCTCTTGTAGTTGTTGGCCAGGTCGGGGTTGTTCAGGGTCAGCGTCTTCTGCCCTGTCTGGATGTCGTAGATCTGCCAAAACCAGCGTTTGCTTAGTGGTTGTGTTCGGTGGGAACCTTTGTGTATTTTGTGCTGAGGTTTAAAATGTTTATTTACAAAGTGGACATACATGAGCTACATGTTCCTTTGTGCCGATGACTCTGTCTTGAGACAGCTTACTGAACTCCACATAATGGTCACCCAAAAAGGAATGCCTAAATAAATAAATAATGAAATGATTATTTAAAATCAAAGGAAATTATAACTCTTAGCATTTAAAAACCTTAGAAGCCTCAAAGCTGTTTCTGTTTGATATGGATGAACAGTGGATAGAACTCCAGTATTTCTTTAAGACAATGGGATTGTCTTTTGAAGTAAAGACTTAAGCATGTGCAATTTAACCATTAACATCGTAAAGACCACCTCCAGAAGTTTTAGCATTTTTGAGCAATTTGTTGTTTTTCAACAATCACCGACATACATTTTCTTTTGAATTGAATGATTTAAGCATCAAAAGGTTTTGTTAAAACTGTACTTTGTAAAGTGATGATTATCCAAGTTGTTACGCCAACTCATGGTGCAATTAAACTACTTCTTCACACTCATTCTGCCTGAAAACTTGGTTTGGAGAGCAAAAATGGTCACTATGATCATTTTTGCTCTCCATTATTGACGGTAGTGCTAACTAGTAGTTTTGCCTGGCGTCACTACTGTTCCATGTTAATTGACTACCCATTCACCCTTTTTCCTTTTGGACAAAACTTGGGGGTTAAAGCAGGTAATTGAATGAATTTGGGGAGAGGTGGCCTTTAAGGTGTGTTCAGTTAAAAGTAAAGAATAAATCAACTACACCAGTCTCTGCTGGGTTTGACAGTACTGTGTTAACACAGACATCATAAAAAATATATATATACACAGTATGATGTGACAACAATTGGCCAAAATATCATGCTGACTTTAACATAAATATTATACAATACATATTGAAGTTGTAAACTATACATTTCAGCAATTAAAGATAAGTGACTACTACACAAATGTTGTTGTTGTTATAGTCACTTACTTCATGGTGAACACAAACTTCATCCCCCAAAGTGCAGACATCGGGTAACTCCATGACGCTGAGGTCAGAAGCAGGCAGCCATCCTGATGTAGCAGCAAACACAAAGTTCACTTCAAAGTATCCAGATATACACAGATAATACAATAATAACTACAATAATAATGACTAGGTGTTTTATGTTTTGCTAAATCTAGGAATCGCTGCCTGCCTCTGTGAAATTTACTAAAACTAGAATGAATCCAAAAATTATGAACCGACTCAAACCATTGAAACATATATGTATTTTAGTTGCAGAAGACCATCTCAAATGGTTTCCAAAATTAATACTGGCCTGCACCAAAGAAAACCAGATGTTATTTTCCCAAAGAATGACTAAAGAATCACAACCGGTATGACAAGATGTATTACAAGACGTCCTGAATATGAAAAACGTGAACCTTGTTTGTGTTTTTATAATAAAGGAAAAAATGGTATTTTATTTATTAAAGATGAATAAATAAATTTTTTTTTATATCTTTTTTTTTTTTAAGTACTAAAATTTGCTTTCGGGATTTTTCTCATAATGACAACTTGTCGTTTGACAGTGACCACCTATAAAAAACAACAGCAGGTGGCCAATTTGCCCTCCTCCTGGATCAGACGCTGCAAAGCAGTAATGGCGCTGCTCCACTGACCCGCGAGGGCTCCAGGTTGGTGATGGCCGAGGTGTGACAGTTGTAACTGGCCTCCTCCTGGCCTGTGAACACATTGTAAAGCTTGAGCTGCCCTGTGCACGTCCCCAGCATCAGAAACCGCTCACGAGCTGAAAAGGCACAACACATGAATCCACTCTCGTCCTCGTCGGCCTGCCTGAAAACCGAGATGGGCCGGAACCTGGCGGGCGGCAGAAAAATATAAAAGATTACAGGTTGTTTGCAGCTAACCTTTTCTCAAAGGATAGGTTTGGTATTTTTCAACCCTCGCTAAACGCTTTACTATTGAAAACTTACCACTCTGCTGCAGCAGCTTCTCACTGTGCTTAACATTCAAACCTTAAATCTCTTTATTTAAAATTAGTCTTTACAAATGGGAAGTTGCGGCGATTCTAGCTGGTAACCAGCTGTAGCCAATGATATGCTTTAGATGTATTGCAATCTCCTTCATTAGTGCAGATATAGCCAAAAGAGAAGTGCAAATGAGTCAATAAATCCTGAAAAAACGGATGCAGTTTGGTAGAACATTTTATGGCTATGACTGCATTATGTTCATAAAGGAGATTTGTTGTTTTTGTTTTTTTTAAGGCTAAAAACATTTGCCCCATTGGACTGCATTTAAGCACATTGCAAAGCTGCAACAGAGTGGTAAGTTTCTCAGTTGTAAAGCGCTCAGCAATGTTGTGCTATGAAGTTATAAATGTAATAAAGGCTGGGTTGAAAAATAGAACCTGTCCTTTAAGCACTAAGTTTTCACGCTCAGAAAACCAAATGATGTCTCCACAGGGTCGGATGTCTACCTGCTGAAGATGAGGTGTCTGTCGAAGCAGCCCCCGTCTACCCCTCCGTATTTAGGATATATGACCCGTCGTGTGTGTCGGGACGTGAAGTTGGTGGGCGCCTGTCGTCTCTGCTTGGGCTCGGGGCACTGGTGGGGGGTGAACAGCGAGAAGGGGGGGCAGGTAGCCACCGGGTTCTTGCACCGCGCATGCTGCTCCCTCAGGTACTCTGTGATGATGCCGTCCAGCGCGGGGGGGGAAGGGAGGTGCCGGTCCAGCTGCTTCTTCACAGCCGGACTCTGGCTGAAGGCCCCGTGGTCCGACTTCTGCCGCAGCACACGCGGCTTCTTGCAGCTCAGCACACTGCAGGCCAACAAGCGTTCCCGAGTGAACACAATGCGGCCGAGAAGCGGCGAGCCATTGGTGCAGTGGGTGACAGACGTGGAGGGGAAGGCGGGGGAGGCGGACACCGCGATGGGCTGCGATGTGGAGGGGCGGGGCTGCGGGTGGCCGGACAACGGTGTGGACGAGTGAGAGCTGAGGCTCCCGTGTCGCTGCCCGACCCCGTTGGCCAAGCGCGGGGTACGGGGGAGGGCAGTGACAGTGGAGGTGCCGGGTGGAGTGGAAACGGGGGGGAAGGTAGACGTAGGGTGGGCCTGGTGGGACATGATGGCCATAGGGAGGTCTGCCTCCTTGGTGAGAGTATTGGCCGTATCACTCAGACCCTTGGCCACCAGGTGGTTCCGGATGAGCAGCAGCAGCTCCTTCTCAGGGAAGGAGATCCTGGACTGCGCCACCACGTTGGCCCTCTGCAGCCACGCCAGCGACACATCCGTGCCGATCAGCAGCGGCTTGCCCGAGATCCTCTCGATCAGCTCGGCAGCGAACTTGCAGAACTTGACGTGCTCGCTGCGCTTATCCTGGAGCACAGGCTCCTTCATCAGCTGCTGGATGTGTCCACTGCTGAACAATGGTAGCTTGCTGATGATCTGCCGGACAGAGCTGGAGCGGGACAGGCCGACCAGAGCCTTGCAAGCCAGTGCTCGGATCTGGTCGGCATCCGTGATCGGCATTTTCACCATCAGCAAGGAAAGGAGCACCTGAAAAAAAAGAAAAAAAGAAGTGAGAACCAAGAAAAACATATTTTTTATGAATTAATAAAATGGGCCAAAAACATGAGTTTAACAAGGCTTAATGAGCTAAAATTCAAATAGAAAAATGTAACCAGACATTGGGAGTCACTTGAGATGTCACTATCTAAATGTGGCTAATGTGGCTAAATGACCTAAAATCATAATCACAATAAATCATAGTCACAATCAGGTCACATGGACATGTGTTCTCTGTTGCACATTTGAAGTGAATCAGAATCTTGAAGATGGTCCAAAATATATCAATTTGGCAATGGGAACAATGTAGCTTAGTGTGGCTTAATTCATATATCATTAAAAAATGATATATCAATCTCTTATACCCCACTATTTTGGGTAAAGCTTTTAGAACAGCCGCCCCCCACCTTGATGCCGTTGTTGGACTGCACTACGTTCCACATCTTAGTGAGCACGCTCTCACTGGACTTGCTCTGCTGGGGTAGGCGGCGGCGGGGGGTCCCTGCGATGAACTTGCCAATGCTGGACATGCGCTTGTCTGGAGCGCAGACACAGTTAATGACCACCTGCAGGGCCGACTTCTGGATCTCTGCGTCGTTCACAAACACTTCCCCCTCAGCCACCACCAGCACGATGCTCATACCTGGAGGAGGAAAACCAGCAGGTGGTGTGAAACCCACTTCCAAAAAGGTAATGCACTATGTGACCGATTTCATTATGGTATATCACGTTATGTAATATACCATCATAATTAAGAAGTAATACTTTTAAGGTATACTTTTATTACTTGACTTAAATAAATTTATGTGTGAGATCATAATTACATTTGTTTAAAAATATATTTAAAAAAACGAAATAATGGTGAACAATATGAAATATATAACTGAAATACGTATTTTATCATGAAAAATAATGAGTTCTGACATTTACGTCTCGGTGAAGTTGAAAATAGGACATATTGGAAATGTTTACACAATACACAGGCAAATATTCAATTACTAAAAACTATATTAAATACATATTTTGTTTATTGTTAATTGATTATCTGATCAGTGGTTTAATCCCTAACCAGCAGTGATGACGACAGCACATACCGACAGTAGAGACAGTGGCTCCCCGCTCATCGAGCACGGCGACGGCCTCCACCAACAGCAGCTGTGTCTTGGGAACGACCGTCAGGATGCTCAGAATGTCTAAGGCATAGCGCACTGTATCGCTCCTGTGGGGAAAGAAACACGACAGAATGTAATGAATGAATGGATCACTGCATGATTTAATAGATTCAAGGGACAATTGACAAAGGTATGGTTTGTACCTGCCGTAGTACGTCCTCCATTCACAGGCGATAGAGATAAGCTGCAGAAGAAGCTGGACGCAGGAGAGCTTGTGGAAAACCTCCGCTGGTTCCCAGTACAGTCGCAGTGGACCATGCTCGATCAGGAACTCCACCATCTCCACCACCTGCTCGTGGCTGTAGCTCACCGCCTGGGGAAACGCAAAGACGTCAATCATCACTACAGGAAACGAGAACAGCTCATTAGCTTCTAAATGATCCGTTCAATCTGCAACTACTGATGCGCCAGAAGGGTGACATTTGAAGAACAATT
>OMKR01011797.1:3435-16006 GCA_900302355.1 Cyttopsis rosea
GAGGGAATTTTAAAACACATCGAATCAAGGTGTATGTGTGTGTACCGGCTCTCCGAGGTCTTTGAGCGTCTGCTTGAGGCTGTGGATCTTCAGGTCTTGGTCGGCAAGCAGCATCAGCAGGTCGTCCTGCTCCTTCTTGGACTCCTGCACCTCCGTCTGAAGCTTTGCTTTCTCTGTCTGCAGTATGGCCACTGTGCTGGTGGTAGAGGCAAGTTGCTGCTCTAGCCCGGCCCGGTCCTCCAGCAGGCCCTTCACCTGCCCCTGGTCCAGGACGGGAAGGGAGGGGAGAACAGAGGGGGATAGAGATAAGTTAGGAAGAGTCTTTGGCTACTCCCTCTGTAAAGGCTCTGGTGTTGAGTAATTAAAAAAGTGAAACACATAATGTGAAAAGTGAAAACACAAAGTGTGAATGATGCAAGTGGTGATATTTAAAGTGAAAATCCATATCGTCTGTGGTTTTTTTTTCAACATCCGGGTTTATCTTCGTCTTCAACGGTCAAATTATTTTATAGAAAGAAAGGCGGACCCTGCCACTCACAGTGGAAACAGCATAGAGAAGCATATGCATAATGCAAATACATTGAATGGCTGCTACTTAAAAAAGTGCCAGCTAACAAAATGTAATCTTACAGATAGCCACATTAATTGAAGTTTTGTGCTGTGACTTTTTCATATGCCATACACAAACAAATAGATGTGTAGGAGTGCACACACCTTGAGTTTTTCTGTCTCGGACGTTTGCGCCGCCAGTCTGCTCTCCAGTTCTGCAACGTCTGCCGAGCTCTCGCTGCTGAGGTTGGCTTCTGAGGACTTAAATAGAGAAAATAAAAGAGAAAATCATTAAATTCAGTCTACATCTTGTGTTATGTGTTCTTTTATGCCAAATCGTAGTGGTTGTTCACCGCAGCCTCAGCTCTCCTGAGTAGATCTTTCTGTTCAGACTGCAGCTGGCTGATTTCTGCCAACTGGGACTGGATTTGACTTCTCAGCGTCGTCTCCAACTCCTGGTGGAAACAGCGGATTCAGCACCAATGTTCACTTAACCTCTTAAGCTGCAGGCCTATGGGTTCCGAGGTGGAGGGGTTGGAGTGCAGTGGTATGGGTCAGCAGTTGGTGCCACATACAAGTGCCTTACACCTTTTTAAAATTATTAATATTTTGAGTGTAAAGGGGCTTTAAACATTATACTCATGCCTAATGATGCCAGTCCTCAGTTATGTGTGATTAGTTGCTGCACCAAGTTGTAGGTTGATACCATGAAATAGGGAAAAGAAAAAAAGGCGAAGATAACATATTTTCACTGCATGTAGAACCAAGTGTGTTTATGACCCTGAAGCTAACTTAACCTTAACCTGTGTAGCTGTTTAGCTCTGGTATTGTTGTGAAGCGGTTCTTCTTGCGGTTCAAATGAGCCCAATTTCATTCAGATATCTTGATGTGAGAGGTCAAGGGACCCGTTTGAAAATAGTCAAGCCCATTTACTTTTGTCAAAAAAGATCGCCAACATTGGAGCAATGTTACGCCTGCTTCCCAGCAAGTTAGCATGACATGCTAACCACCTACGGGTAGGCCTGCTCAGCTACTTTCTGTTGATATTGGAAGCTGGTAAGCAACCGGTAGCTTAAAAACTGATCTTGCGAGAGTTCGTCAAAGACGGACTGCGCTGTGACCCCGCCGGCGGTTTCGCGGCACTAAAGAGGAAGAATCAAAATACAAACAACACTTCAAAATAGCAGCCGTGGGATGCAGCAAATTATACCATGGCCACTGGAAATATTTGTTTCTGACTGGCTGGTAGGTGACACCTCAAACATAGTTCTGGTTAACAGTTTAATCACTGTACTAAATCTATGCTCCTGGCATATTAAACTGCATGTAACCACAATAACATACAAATTAAACTGTGGCAGCTGTTTGTTGAATTGAGAGAGGACTGCTGTGGCCAGCTTTCTTTCCTTTCCTTTCACGGATGCATAAATTAAATCAATGCTTAAACATACCGTAAACAACAGAAAGGATTTCAATCCCTTAACTCTACTGCCACAAATTCCTCTCAAGTTTTGTGTTGAGCATGTTTTAAGTCCCACCTTGACCCACCTTGAATAGTTCTGTGTTGTCCGACGCTCCATCTGTAACTTCTGATGTTGTTACTGCCTCTGACCGCTACAGAACGAAAGATCAGAAAGAAAATTAAACATCATCATTGGTTGGTTTTATTTTCAATTTATAATCTCAATTCTAAAGGGAAAAAAGACAAAGAGACTAAGTGTATACTGACCAGGGTGTTAATGAGCGTGTCTTTGTCCCCGAGCTGCGTCTGCAGTAGGGTTTGCTGCTTGCGAAGCTCCTCCACCTCCTCTCGGAGCTGCGTGAGCTCCTCTGTCTGAAGCCCGTTGACATGGGAAACATCGCCCTGGCTGTTGGACTGACTCTGGTTGTCTTTACCTGCGTTTGACAGACGCATTAAGTTTAAGTAAGTTTACTCTCAAGCTCATGAACATAAAATCTTCTTTAATTTGAGGATTCTCTAAATGAGGTTACAATATACTATACAAATATACTGAAAATCACTGTACATTTTCCCTAATCCTATCCAATATTAACTCTACATTCAATAAATTTAATTCACTTTATTTAGCGATATTACTATTGTGTATGTAAAAGAGAATGCTCAGGATAATGTGGAAGTGAGTCCAACAAACCTAATTTCAGCTTGAGGATGTTGTACTGGTCTTTATGCTGCTGGATCTGGGAAAGCTGCTGGGTGACTGTAACCTGCAGCTGTTCATTCTGAGACGTCACAGATGATACCTGCTCCTTCAGCTCCTGCAGCTGAGAATCCTGGTGGAGACAAACATTCAGAGAAATTAGCTATAGTTAGTTAATTTCAAATATACTGTAACAAGTATTCTTATACTTATAGATTAGTATATAACAAGAATAACAATTATTTTAACCCATGTTAAAAATGTAGTGCTCCATTAGGATCTATTATCTCTACATTTACATATTTAGCAGATGCTTTTGTCCAAAGCAACTTACATGGCCTCTGAAGTAAAATTCAAAGCAAAACATTATTGAATAAATAACTATTACAAGGTAATGATTCACACTAAAGGTGGAGGTTTGTTTACCTGCTCTCTAATCAGCTCTTTGTACTGGGTCACGATGCTGTCGTGCTGTTCTAATGTCTTCTTTACCTCCTCCTCCTTCTTTTCTTCTTCACTGGACTTGTGGACTGCTTTGGTTATCACACCTGCGAAGGGGAAGGAATCATTAAAAACATTTAATGTGAGCCAAATTCTACTTTCCTGATACCTGAAGATACCCTGTATCATAATTACAGGGTATGTTCAGGTGTCGCTAAATTCTATTCAAGACATTTTTAAATACTGATTTCAGTGAAATTCAAGACCAATTTTATATCCTGCAAATAAACCCAAGAATCTTTTACAATATTAAGCAAAATTATCAAACGCTAGAATTATTGCCTTTAGGGCTTAAAGTTTAACTTTATGTTTTATGTTTGTCATGAATTAACCAAATTGTTTGCCTCTATTCAAATATATCTATTCGAAAATGCGATATCGAGGGTGTCTAGAATTTAATACCTCAGAAAGTCAAATTTCAGACTTTCAAAAGCTAATTTTCACTTTTGCTAAATCGATTGAATGCGTTTTTGTGCTCCCTATAAGTCAACCTCATGGTTGACATACCCTCCAGTTCTTTGACCAGCTTGGTGAACTCGTGGTCAAACAGCATCTGCTCTGGAGACGGAAAGACAGGCTGTGGTTTCTGAGCGGCGCGTGAGTACAGCTCATGTTTAGTGATGAAGCCCAGCTTCTCCACAAAGTTCTCCTTCCCGATGCGCTTCTCAATGAGCTGCTTCAGCTTCTCTCTGAAGAGAATCGACAGAAGGAAGGGGGTCAAACAAGTCATGGTTTATTCAACACTGACAATACAAAACATTTGAGTTTATTTGTGTATTACATCTGTGCTGCAGATGCTGAACAAACTGTAGCTAACTGCATTTAGCTGTTCTGACACAAAACCCTCTTTACCAAATGTGTGAGCCTGCAGTAGTTTCTTACTTGGTGTAGTTCTCCAGTGAGTTGTCATTGTAATAGATGCAGATGCCCAGAAGCAGAGCGCACAGTCCTTGCACCAGCCGCTCGTCCTCTCCAAGGTTCTCAGAGATCTGACCCGTCAGCTACAGAGGTTGACCGATTAAGGAATTCAGCACAAACACATTCCCACATAGATCTTTCAGAAGTAAGAGGAGTCCATACGGAAAATAATGAGTATCAAACAGTATAGTATAGGTAGGTAAATGTAATTAGCCCAGGCCCTTGACATTTATTTATAGTTGTATTGTAATCTGTTTATTTTAAATTAAATAAAAGTTGGTTTTGCCAATGCAAGGTGCTAATCTGATAGCAGTGTTATGAATAATAATAAAGGTTAAGTAATAGCTGTTTGAGAAAAAAAACTACTTAACTTCAAAATAACACTAACATTAATGAAACAGAATTGCTGAGTTTTACTATAATGAAGGATACGAAGGGCACGTTCTCCTGATTGTGCAGAAAGTGTGTGACGGCGATGGGACAGTTGCTAATCCATGTGCACAGCAGCATCAGGAGACCCACTCTGGTCTGCACTTTGCTGCCCTGTGGATAACAAGGGCAGAAGGACAATTCAACAATGTCTTCCTACACGGTGTAAAAATAATAAAATAATAATAATAATAATATTTTACAAAGCCTGATAACGGGTTCTGATCACTTGAGATGCAGGACCGAGGGCCATGGAGAACCATTTGTTCCCAGTGGGGGGTTCAATCCCAGATCCCAAATGAGTATGGGGAGATTGTTACATTGGAGCAATCCTGAACACGCACATTTAGATTAAATCAAATGAATTACATATGCTTAATGTCTGCTCAGATTCAGTTTTTCTCTTAGAGACAATTTATTGTTACCGTTTTGTGAATCAAAGGTTGTATTCATATCCTTAATGGACAATTTCTAATTTGCCGTTGTATGGTGTGTCAAATTTGATTTAATCAAGTGAGGAAATAGGATTGAAGGGCCAACAAATTCAACATGCTTGCATTTAATCAAAACAAAAACAAACAGCTACTAGGGAAGTGGCTCATATGATTTACTTAGATATGAGTTGGCATAAAAGCAAGGTAAGGTATCAATTTTGTTGGCACCTAGTCAGGTTTTTAACAATTACTGCCACCTCTCAGAGAAGCTTGCTGCCAAAACAAACTGAACATACAGTATTAGGTAGTAAATCCAACCATGCCATGGGTTTAAACAGCAGCACCTCAATAACTGCACACCATTAATAGTTAATGGGGTAATCGCAAACAAGAAGCAACTGGGAAACAAACAAATTTAAAGTAAAACAACATTAGACTGGTCAGGGCATGCGCTCCTATAATAAAACATCTGTAGGATGATATAAATAATATCCCAGATACTATAGACACCACAAGAGAAAAGATAACTTTTAGGTGTAAAGCTGGTGACAGAAACCAGGATTGTTTGTATTAAATTGTTTTTTCTTTTGTGGCATAATTTTGTTTTTCCTAAGAAACAATGGGAGAAAAAAACATACCCTGTAGGTAAAGAAGCTTAAAAGCTGAGGTTTGGTTAAGCGTCCAGCTGATGGCACATGCAAAGCAAACACCCCTTTCTATTGATTTAAGGATGGAGTTACATTTGCTAAAAAGTATTAAAATAGCAATAAGTATATTGAAGAGGAAATACTAGGAACAGGAAGGGGTGGTGGTTTAAAAGATTCCCACCTTCTATTATGGCCTCGACAAATAGACACATGTGGCTGCCAACATTTAGGCCATTCAGGGACAATTTCTCTAAATACTTGGGTCAATGATGATGAAATTTCTTCATCAAGTTGGGAACTGAGACAATTAAATCGAACACATAGAAGTAATAAAAATTTGACTGATATAAAAGTTTGGCCAGTAATGTGTGTCGAACTAAGGCACAAACATGCTTTAGAAAGGGTCGACTTCTGTCCTGCAGCTGAAAAAACATGGGGGAAAAAAAGAGACATAGCTGGAGTGTACAATCTGCTAGAGGGGTGTGCTCGAGAAACTAAAAAAAAAATTAAAAAAAAATCACCTTTTCAGATTTTGTCTCCAAATGTGACGCAATGCAACAAATATCAGAGAAGAGAACAAAGAAATGGGGAAAAAAGGACCAAATATATAAACTTGATTATTTATGGCTCAGTTAAGTAGTTTAGAATTTTTCTCTGGAACACTATAGATCTATCAAAGATAGAAACTGGTGTTTGAATTTTTGTAACTGAAGTATGGCAGCTTGGATATAAGAAATGAAACCGTCTTTTCTACCTTTCACAGTTTAACAAAAATCTCTTTTTTAACATTTATATGACACAGATACATGTTAATAGATAAATGTTAACATTAAACTAAAATGATAATACCCCAATCTCCTCTGAAAAACCTCAGAATGAGACGGAACTGAGAGAGAAATATAGAGATAGAAAGATACCCACAGAGGTTTTAAGATTAAGAAGGTTTCTGGTCAGATAACAGCATTATTAGCAGAATACCCAAAACAGACACGCAATACTGTGTCACATCCTTCCAAACTTAGTGGCGACGAATAAACTAGGAATGGGACAAAACGAACCCCAAAATTTACAATATAAACAGATGACAATAGGAATCGAGGAGCAGAAGTATTTCGTGAAAACTGCCTAGAGAACAGTCCAGTTACAGGCTAGAAGAAGCCTCTGGTGTGCCGGAAAAGCCTCTCGCATTTATATTTCCTACAATGGGGATTTTGTCAATAACCCCTCCAAAAGGCTTTACCTTACCCTTAACCACACCAAACCCAGGTTTAAATGTAAACCACCTCGAACGTAATACCCAACCAAAACAATGCCAGTTCCCTCTCCAACATGTCATGGTTGTTTCCAGTACACCAGAGGCTTCTCCAGGCCTGCAGCTGAGTTTTATAGAGTGCAGGAGAAATAATATATGTGTATGTGTCTTTAAGGATCACACTAATCGCACCGACAACGCTTTTAAACCATGGAAATATGATTTGAAACCAAAGCTAAATTAAATTTGGGTACTGTGTTACGTATCCTGATACCATCACTTCCTCTGCAGGGCAAAGAAATTACTTATTTAGTACAGGTTCTGCTTTTCCCTGTTTGCTTCCATTATGAGCTCGTCAGCATCTGATCTTCCTGTTTAAAGACATCAGCTGACTCAGCCACAAATTTTGTCAGTGAATTTTAGTGTTGCAGGTAAGCAATAAACAATTTACATATAGGTTTTATACCGCCAAACACAGTACGCTACATTGCGTGATACTAATATGAGTAAGTGTATAGAATTAACAGATGTTAGGAGTTCACCTTGGTTTAAAACCCAATATTGTTGAATTCTCTCCTTTCTAAATTTCTATTGGATGCTTAATTGTGTTCGTTCGTTCATTCGTGCATTCATTACAAGCCGACGAGTGTCCCGAGGTTGAGAACAGGCTTGTATTCATAAGTAAACACAGGAACATGGAAATGGGGGAAGCCAGATTCCCAAACAGCAACAAGGAGCCCCTCCCCGCTACGGACGCCAAAGCCAAACAGCAGAGACAGGTGCTACCCAATTCCACACACACACACACCCACACACACTTGTTACTCACCCTCCGGTTGATCTTATCACCCTGCAAAATCATAATAATGTGACATTGTACTACTTCATACACACAGGCAGGCTGCAACCACCACCACCGCCAGGTCAGGACACTTGGATGGATGCACATTTTACAATAGTCCGATATCAATAGTTTGTTTTTTTAAGTTATGCAACTATTTTCCTGAAATACTACAATAGTCAGAAATAAATTGAAATATTGTATTTCTATATTAGACTGAACTTGTTCTGTAATATATTTATGCAATGCATGTCAGATGCTATACTGAAAGGTTGATAGCAGTTCTACTTACAGTTGTGTTCAAAAGTTTACATACACTTGTAAAGAACATGTATGTCATGGCAGTCTTGAGTTTCCAATCATTTCTACAACTCTTATTTTTCTGTGCCTGGAGCACATACTTCTTTGTCACAAAAAACATTCATGAAGTTTGGTTCTTTTATGAATTTATTATGGGTCTTCTGAAAATGTGACCAAATCTGCTGGGTCAAAAATATACATACAGCAACATGCATTATAAATTTTGGTGTAGAAGGTTGTGTCAATCAAATTAGCTTTGTGGCCTCTTAACTTCTTGTGAGTGATTATCATTGACTACAGCTGGTGACTTCTCTGAGCCCATTTAAATAGGGCTCATTTGCTACAATCATTAGACTCAGCCACAAACGCTACAATGGGAAAGTCAAAGGAGCTCAGCACGGATCATCAAGTCAGGAAAATCACTTGGAGGAAAGTCAAAGCAGCTACAGGTCCCGAGATCAACTGTGCAAACAATTGTTTAAGTATAAAGTGCATGGCACAGTTGTGTCACTGCCACGATCAGGAAGAAAACGCAAGCTATCACCTGCTGCTGAGAGGAGGATCAGGATGGGTCAGGATGGTCAAGAGTCAACCGAGAACCACCAAAAAGCAGGTCTGCAATGAATTAGAAGCTGCTGGAACACAGGTGTCAGTGTCCACAGTCAAGCGTGTTTTACATCGCCATGGGCTGAGAGGCTGCCATACAAGAAGGAAGCTCTTGCTCCAGAAGCGGCACCTTAAGGCTCGACTGAAGTTGGCTGCTGATCACATGGACAAAGAAAAGGCCTTCTGGAGGAAAGTCCTGTGGTCAGATGAAACAAAACTTTAGCTGTTTGGCCACAATGACCATTGGCCTGTTTTGCTGCCAATGGAACTGGTGCTTTACGGAAAGTAAATGGAATAATGAAGGAGGAGGATTACCTCCAAATTCTTTAGGAGAACCTAAAATTATCAGCCAGAAGGTTGGGTAATGGGCGCAGTTGGGTGTTCCAACAGGACAATGACCACAAACACACAACAAAAGTGGTAAAGGAATGGCTAAATCAGGCTAGAATTAAGGTTTTAGAATGGCCTTCCCAAAGTTCTGACATAAACCCCATCGAGAACATGTGGACAGTGCTGAAGAAACAAGTCCATGTCAGAAAGCCAACAAATTTAGCTGAACTGCGCCGATTCTGTCAAGAGGACAATGATTCAACCAGAAGCTTGTCAGAAGCTTGTGGATGGCTACCAAAACCGCCTAATTGAGGTGAAAATGGCCAAGGGACATATTAGCATTGCTGTATGTATATTATTATATAATAAATTCATAAAAGAACCAAACTTCATGAAAGTTTTTGTGACAAAGAAGTATGTGCTCCAATCACTCTATCACAGAAATAAGAGTTGTAGAAAATATTGGAAACTCAAGACTGCCATGACATACATTTGCTTTACAAGTGTATGTAAACTTTTGACCACAACTGTATGTATAAATAATAAAATCGTATCGTGAGCCATCGCATCAATATCGGATTAAATCTAAATCGAATCAAATCGTGACCCTTTGTATCAAAGAGGAATGGAATGGTGCGATCCTGCCCAATACCCATTCCTACAACTCATATCACCTCAATGGTTGACCATCGCAACCTGCATGGTCTGACTCTACCTGGGAGAGGATGTTGGTGCACTGCTGCAGCAGGGAGACAGGCGGCTTCCCCAAACTGGTGGCCAGCTGCACTCGGAGCAGCTGCTCCTTCTGCGTCAGGTTGTCCTGCAGGGCGTGGGCCAACGCCACAGCGGCACACCAGTTGGACAGTGAATCCGTCGAGAACAGGCCGCCGCACAGCAGCTGCCCAGCAGAGATGGAGTTGGCTGCACACGGCACAACGATAACAAGATGATTTGGGTTGAGTGAGTGGTGCGAGTGAGAACAATTGCTCGACAGTTCTTATATAAGAAGCACAGGAAACAAGTAAGTTCCCAACACAGTTTATCTATAAGTAACTGCAAATCGTAATCATACTCGAGCTGGACGATATATTGATATAATTTCAATATTGTGATATAAGACTAGATATCTTCTGGGATTTTGGTTCGTAATATCACTATATAGTTAAATGTGGTGTTTAAGGCTGGATTATAGTGAAGCTGCATTACAGTACATTTACTTTATATTCTGTTCTAATCAACGACTCTACCTGCTTGGCCACAATATTCACATTACTTATGATCCCAAAATATGGATATCAAGGTATTCCTCAAAATATATCAGGATATTTGATTTTGTTAATATCAATATATATAATGTATATAATTAATACCACCCTAAATGGATTTTGCAGATGGGTATAAATGTGTTTGTCTGGTTCTCAGTTGGTACTGACCGTCGATGGTTGAGGGAAGTAGAGTGGCCACTATCTCTCCCTGGCCCTTCTGGTTCTTATAGAGGAAACACTGGAAACAGTAGAGAACCGCACAGCGCAGCACAAAGGGCTGTCGCTCATTGACCATGGACATTAGCAGCACCACAATGGCTGGCCTGAGGACACATCAACAAGCAGGAATAGTAATTATAATAAGAACCTTTATTTATACAACACCTTTCTTACACAACATGCAACATGAAGTGCTTTATATTAATAGAAAGCAATCAAATAGTAATAATAGTTATAGTATAGTTTTGGGTTATCAATTTGGACAAGAGACAAGAGAGGGATCACGATCATTCCTCAGCAAATGATTTGGAGTATGAATAGCAAGTTATTGGTCTTAAATTATTCGTTTTGAAATACACCAAGCAATTCTCAAATAATTCTCACAATTATTTAGGGCCCTTTTCAATACCAGGAGAATATGGAAAGGCGTAGTGTCATAACATGCTTGTTCCATCTTTATGTTATCAAGATGTTGTAACTTTATTAGTATTTCTTACCGTGGCGGGTTTGAAGGAGCGTTGACAGAGGCAAAGTAGTCCTGGTTGATCTGGGAACCACGGATTACCTCTGACACAGTGTTGATGGTCTGAAAAGGGGAAAAGGTTTTGATCACAACACAGAACAGGTTATTTAAATCTAAAACGCTTCTTTGGCAGCTAAAACTGGGTCACTGAGTCAGAGCTTTTTGATCATTACCTCGGTGAGGATGTCTGCAGGCACGCCCGTTGCCATGAGGATGGTGCATAACTGCTGCAGCAAGTCACATTGGTACATGGACTTCTGGCAGCTAGCAGTGGCTCCAGGAGAGTTCACCGGGGAAACCATCACTCGCACCAACTGCAAATTGGGGTAAAAAATAAATAAATACATTTTAAAAAACAGGGAGAGCATCTGTCACATCCTGTCGTTAGAAAACATGTGAATCAAAGTGAAAGGTGACAACGTCTGTGGTCTGGTACCTGCAGCATCAGATGCAGGTTGGTGACCTTCTGGGCCGACCAGCCAGAGTTGTCATCACCGACCTCGAACCAGGGCTTCATCCTCTGGATGTAGGAGCCCTCCTTGAAGAAGTTCTGGTTGGAGCTGTTGTTCTTCAGGAGATTCAGCAGCAGCAGTAGGCAGTCCTCCACCACAATACCTGCACACCGGACAGGGGATTAAGTACATGAATAAGACACTTGAGTGCTGACCTTTGAAATTAGACAATATAAAAACATGAGTAAGCCAGGACAATATGGCAGTAAGGGTTGTATGGGCAGTACCTCCATCGCTGCTCCCCTCCTCTGTAATGATGTCCAAGAGCCGCTCGAAAGCGCTCTCAAACGCCACGATTTTCTGAATAGCAGCGTTGCCTTTGGTCAACTGCTGAAGCAACAGCAAGCCCTGTTGGAGGTTGGCAAATAGACGAGGCACGTATTTATATACAGTGGTGTGAAAAAGTGTTTGCCCCCTTCCTGATTTCTTATTTTTTTGCATGTTTGTCACACTTAAATGTTTCAGATCATCAAACACATTTTAATATTAGTCAAAGACAACACAAGTAAACACAAAATGCAGTTTTTAAATGAAGGATTTTATTATTAAAGGAGAAAGAAAATCCAAACCTACATGGCCCTGTGTGAAAAAGTGTTTGCCCCCTAAACCTAATAACTGGTTGGGCCACCCTTAGCAGCAACAACTGCAATCAAGCGATTGCAATAACTTGGACTTGCTGGTGTGTTTTGGATCATTGTCCTGCTGCAGAACCCAAGTTCGCTTCAGCTTGAGGTTACGAACAGATGGCCGGACATTCTCCTTCAGGATTTTTTGGTAGACAGCAGAATTCATGGTTCCATTTATCCAGCAAGTCTTCCAGGTCCTGAAGCATCAAAACAGCCCCAGCCCATCACACTACCACCACCATATTTTACTGTTGGTATGTTTCTGAAATGCGGTGTTACTTTTACGCCAGATGTAATGGGACACACACCTTCCAAAAAGTTAAACTTTTGTCTCGTCAGTCCACAGAGTATTTCCCCAAAAGTCTTAGGGATCATCAAGATGTTTTCTGGCAAAAATGAGACGAGCCTTAATGTTCTTTTTGCTCAGCAGTGGTTTTCGTCTTGGAACTCTGCCATGCAG
>OMKR01011834.1:4196-23639 GCA_900302355.1 Cyttopsis rosea
CACACACACACACACACACACACACACACACACACACACACACACACACACACACACAGGTTTATCAACCACAAACAAAAGTGTGGCGTCAACGAGAGTGAAATTCCTACAGGGCTTCAGCAGAAAGGAAAGTTGTGCTTAATGGACATAATTAAAAAATGCTTTATGAAAACTGTCAGGGGAAACTAGCCCCCATAAAGAGCGACTGGGTGAAGCTCACAACAAGCTGACAGCTTATTTAAATAAGATGCCAAACATATCCAAATCCTATTCGGATACACACGAACTGCATTACAGCTAAATATTCGAGCAGCTCTGCAATGAAAGCATGAAATCACCAGAATGTGGAGGTATAGGCTCTGGCAATACTCACTTGAAAAATACCAGTGTAACATATTGACACAATTATTACCAATCTGTCCACCCATCATCAACCGTTCGAGTCATTCATCAGCTATTTGTTATGAATTCCTCATCGCTGCTCAATCCTAGAAACTATTCCTTTTGTTTTAACACAAAACAAACACAACAGGCTGTGTTTGTTGTTGTACTCTGGGTTACCTAGTATCTGCCAAACTGGGAAAACACACAGAGTATCAATGGAAAGAAACAAAGACAAAACAAGCTGAAAAGAAAACATTCCAGAAAATCAACTTCAGGCCTGAAAAAAGATTGAATAAAGAAGACAGACACAGACAGAGAGAGACAGACAGCCCTTTGTCCATTGTTATCCAACTCCACAGGTAAGATTTCCAGCCCGGTGATTTAAACTGACGGCCTGACTCTGTGTGTCATCCAGGACACACACACACACACACACACACACACACACACTCACAGGTGGTTGCAGCTGTTGTGGTGACACAGCTCTTTACATGCGGTTACATGAATATATCCTGGTGCCAGCCTTTTGGGGTTTGTTTTTGCAAATCACAGACAAATTGTCTGTGTGTTTGTGTGAGAGGAGAGGAGGACAAAAAGCATGTACACTAGTAGGCGTCTGACTCGCTATATGTGTGGTATTTGGTTCTGTAAATTAAGTCCTTCATCCTTTAATATAATTCCTTTGTCCATTAGTGACACTTTAGAAGCATATACAGAATATGGAATAGGAATTTATGACAGATGTTATTTTTGAAAAAATCTTGATCAGAAAATACTGCCGCTAATTGGAACTTATATGACAAGGGCTGTCAAAATCATATAAACGCTGAATGCTCATTTTACAGTTTGGAACAATAGAGCTGATGTTTGAATGGCAGATACTTGCTATAACCAATTTTCAATTTGGACAAAAAACAGAAAAAAAATAGCCAAGTGAAAATCATCAGCCTAAACTCCAACATCCAATACGTGTGTGTGTCTGCCTCTGGATTTGTAGAAGCGAGTAAAAATGTGTGTAAATTTGAGATTGAGTGTGCATTTATAATCGTGTGTATGTATGTGTGTGTGAGTGTTTTTCTGAACCCTTGTGTATTTGCTTGTGCATGGTCATGACGGTGGGGACTTAGAAGAATGATGACTGTGCCCGCCTACATAAACAAGTGAGTTCTGACACTGGTACTAGACAGAGAACAATGGAGGTTATGTCTCTCCACCCACCACCAGCACCATGCTCTGGCCTATCTGACAAGCTGTCATCGCCGCCATTGTTCCCTCTGCTTGGAGCACGACGAGATGGAGCCCAGACAGAGAGCTCCTCATGGCCACATGTGTAGGAGAAGAGGATAAAATGAATATCTTGTCGTCCAACGTAAGCCCGGCCATTGCAAAATACCATGAATAGCCGATTTTTTTGAATAAACCTACAGTTTAATTACTATTGATGCAATGAAAGTGAAATTTTTCACTGAGGCCAAAGTCGGATTTCAAGAAGCACTCGGCTGAATGCAGAATACTGAGTAACGGTATTTTTTCATGTAATTGCCAATTAGTTTTTGTATTATTGCATCATTTAATTGAATTTTGTTTTGAATTATTCTCTTCAATGAAATTCAATTACAAAACCAAGGTTCAAAACCAAGTTCCAGTAAAGCAGCTCCATGCATTCTACTAAAAATAAATTACTACAATTAGCTTGATTAGGCAGAGGCACAAGTAGTAGCAGTGATTTAACACCCCACAGTCCTAAAAGACATGCAAGAAGCCAAGACTATAGCACTCACATTGTTTAACGATTTCGCTGTCACTGGAAGTGGATGCTACAATAAATGCCCAAGACTCTCACTGCACATGTGAGAAATAAGAAATATAACAGCACGCTTGCTAATAAATACCAGTATTTTTATTCTTCAACAACCAATTCAACAAGTTTATCAAATTCTGTTTGATTGCTCCAAACTACCAATGGTGGGTAGACTTCTCCAAATCTAAGAGAGAAACAGAAATAATATATCATTCCATATCATATACCTGTATTCAGTAAAGATATTCAGTATGTTTATAATATAAACTAATTATAACGCCAAATTCCTAGATTTAAGGTTTATTCAGCACCGGCATAAGTCTTATTATCCAATTTGCCACATTACATATCAAATACACAGTACTATTGCTAAAAAGAAATACAATGTGTTGGTTGTGATCGATGCCATGGTTTCGCATTTTTTGGCATTTAGCAGCACATACTGAAATTGTAATGAATGCAACTTTCCAGCTCTTGAGCAACCACCACGTCACAACTGGAAGCAACTTTGGGAGTAAGGATTTTAAAGTTGAATTTTAAAATCTGCCTACATTATGAGATTGAAATCACTGCAGGGAATTACAAAGATGGGTGTATGTGTGTAGGGATTGGGGTGTGTGTGTGTGTGTGTGATAACGCACCATTAAAAGAAGGTCAGTGTGACACCATCACTACTTCATAAATAATGATACAGGAATTAGACTTTGTAATTACACCTCTCTATGGCATTAGGTGGTGCGCGTATTTTGTATGTGTGTGTGTGTGTGTGTGTGTGTGTGTGTATGTGTGTGTAACCTCTAATTAGCCCCAAGAGAATAACATTGGCTATTAGAGTGTTGCATTTATTAGCACCAGAAATGTGGTGGGCAGTTCAGCAGCTCTAAATGTCTCAGTTCATTAGAATTTGTGCATAGTTTGGTGGAGTGCACATGAGTCAAGAAATGCAAGAGGGTAAGAATGAGAGAACAGGGGGAGATGGAAGGAAAGAAAGGAAAGGAGAGAGTAAAACGCCCAGCAATACGCACATCCACAGACCTCTCTCCGTATGAACGGGCACGGCTGAATGCTTCGTGTATATAAAGTGTGCCTGGCAGTAAGTGTACACGAGTGTTACATTTGTAATCATAGTCATCCCTGATAGGTCAGCCACAGTTTACGCTGCCACTTCCAATCTAGTAGCCTGACTGGCCTCCCAATACCACATGGTATTTGGCCGCTTCTCTAATGACATTTACCAACGGGGACCAACCGCCTGTCACCCCAATTAAAGGAACATTCCCCCATACTGCAAGATGTTAGACAAACCTAAACTCCCCACTGCAAATTTGAGGATGAATTATTGAAAAGGGCAAGGCGGGGCACCTTGATGAGGTTGGCAGATTTCGCTGGCTGAACGGCCAAACTGCCATAGCTTGAAAAGAGAACAGAAAGGCCACTGCCACCTCAGCATCTGGGAGTTGAACAGGTAACCAGACTAGAAAGCTGCCGCCCATCACGCAACTGAGTACTCCCACCTGCTTGCCCAATGACTTCGCGCAGTAGCAAAAGTGCAAGTGAGCTAACAGTGCTGGGGTCAAATCTGATCTGAGGTTATGTCGGGCTTGCACGCTCTACTCATACTCGCATCTGATTTTGTTGGGTGCTCCAGTTTCCACCCACCTTTAAAGATGGGCAGGATTGTCTAATTGGAGACTAAATTGCCTGTAGTTGTGAATGTTATGTGAGTATGATTCAGGGTGTCTTCCTGTGGTCGTGTCCCGCTCCAGCCCCCCACAACTTTTAAAAAGAAAAAAGTTTAAGAACATAGTTGGGTATGGGAGGATTTCAATTTCAAGGCCTGTAGTGTAAAAAGCTTACAGCAGCAATTTCCACACATTGTTAAAAAATGATGGGTTCATTTTCTTCCAAAGTGTCAAAAGTGTGACAAATATTTTGATCAAGCAAGGATATTCAGTGCATATGAGGACTGAGAAAAAAAAGTTTGAAGTTTTGTCTTCATTTAAAAAAGGAGTTCACATAGACTTTTATTATGAACTGTCACCTTCAAAGTAATCTCCCATAGAGAGTGGGCGACTTCAAAATGTTCCTCACTTTAGAAGGAAATGCTAGAAGTTTTCAATGGTGAGGTATTTGAGCTATGCTTTCATATTCTTGTGAATGGTTGGGAAATCTACTTATTTTCTGCTTGATTTAATTTTTGGAGAACAGATAAAAATCCCAAGGGTTTGAATCAGGTGAATGCAGAGGCTGTGGTAGGCTAGGTATTATTTTTGTCATTGTGTACTGTCATTGTGCAGAAACCATCTACCATTTTTACACAATTTGCAGCGGTGGAAATAAAGACACAAATAAAACTGAAAAGATAGTAAAATGACCATGGAGGACAAGATAATTCTTGGTTAAAAATCAGCATGTAAAGCGTGTCTCCAAGAAACATTTTAAATAATGAGGAGGACACCGATCAGAAGACCACAGAGTCCTGATAGTTATCTGAGGATCATTTGCAAATGCAGACCATGTAATGCCTTATTACCACCTACTCTAATGACAAATGATTCCTTTGAATATTTAGACTGATAAATGATCCTTAATCAAAAGATCTTATTTGAAATACCATCTTATTATGGTCATTCACCTCATTCTGATTAATGTGCGCAGGTTAACATACTGACAGATATCTAAGCTATTCAATGTTGTAATGTGTTTTGATCGAATGAGTGCAAGTGTGTATCGGTGCGTATGCCTATGAAATTAAGTATGTAAGACAAAGTACATGTACATGTATATAGTATGTGTGTAGGGATTTACACCTGTGTGTGTGCAAACATAGACATTCATATCCATCTGTGTCCACTCATGCCTGGAGTGTGTGCATGTGTATTTGTGTGTAGGTGTGTGTGTGTGTGTGTGTGTGTGTGTGTGTGTGTGTGTGTGTGTGTGTGTGTGTGTGTGTGTGTTTGAACAGATTGTGGCAGACATCTATGAGCCCCAGGGCCTTGCCTTCGTTGATGCCTACGGAACCTTCCTGTCCAATGAGCTGCTCCCTCTAGTGGAGAAAACTGTCACTGACAAAAAGGTACAGGGAGGATCCCAGCAAGTGGATCTTTTAAAGAAATATATTTTAAATAAAATCCATCTCTGGCCAACTTTTTTTTAATTACCATACAATGAACATGATGTCTAATTTCACAGTCAGTAGCTCACTAAAATGAATTCCCCTCCCTCTCAGGCTCACATTTCCTTCTCGCCGACTCTGGATCAGCAGAGAAGTTGTCCAGGTTGCGATGGTACTTTGATCGATGGAGATTTCGTCATCAAGTACGACGTGAATCGAGTGTCGCGCCTCGGGGACATTCAGGTCAGATGTCAGCCTAACTATCTCAAGTATGAGATACTGGTTTGATTTAGTATTTGATATGGTATTTTATGATTTGGAAGCAAGTTGTTCTTATTGTTCTTTTATTATTTTTTTTTTTAATTTCTTTATTTACTATATTCTCATCTTCTCTTATTATTATTATAATTATAATAATAATAATAATAATAATTATTATTATTATTATTTTCATTCTTCTTCTTCTTCTTGTTATTATTATTATCATCATTATTATTATTATTATTATTATTATTATTATTATTATTATTATTATTATTATTATTATTATTATATATAAACGATTTTATACTATTATTATTATTGTAATGAAAATCCCAAACAGGCAATTAGGCAATTCAAAAATCTGACAAAGGTGTGAAGGTTACTTTTGTTATTATTATTATTATTATTATTATTATTATTATTATTTTCTTATATAATCAATTATATATTATTATTATTATTGTAATGAAAAACTCAAACACGCAATTAGGAAAGTCAAAAATCTGACAAAAGTGTGAAGGTTGCACCCAAAACTACTTGACTTGACTTTTTCTTTGCCCTCTCTTGAGTTTCACAAGCGCCACGCTGCTCCTATTCAGTGTTTGCTGTTTCCTCCAGATCGTCAATGGCTACTTTGTGCACTTCTTCTCTCCGCCCAACCTTCCTCGAGTCCCGAAGAACGTGGTATTTGTCATTGACACCAGCGGCTCTATGTCTGGCACCAAAATGAGACAGGTGAACTACAGTGTGTTTGTCAAGGCGTCAATGTTTGTGTATGTGTGTGTGTATGTGCGCTCTGTATGCATCAAAGCGTGTATGTTAACAGCACATGGAGCACTGACCGCTGGCCTTCTTCCCCTCCCCAGACCATAGATGCCATGCAGTCCATTCTCTCAGAGCTTCATAAAGAGGACCACTTTGCTGTGATTTCATTTTCTTCTTCTGAGACACATTGGAAAGACCATCTCACCAAAGCAACAAGGAAAAATGTGAATGCGGTCAAAGGGTACATCAGTCAAATGCGAGCCACTGGAGGTAGGAGTCAAACTAATCAGAGCCGTGATGTAAGATGTGTAACTACTGTAAGTAGGCGGAATTTGACGCCATTATTCCATTTTATGTTGTTTTATGTTCATAAAAGCCTCCCCCCCCCTCCAGGCACCAATATCAACGACGCGATGATAAAGGCCGTCAACATGCTGATCACAGACAGAAGTGAAAATAAACTTCCAGAGAGAAGCATCGACATGATTATTTTACTAACCGACGGAATGCCGAATGTCGGTGAGTTTCAAATTCTTGTTTTTAAGCATAGCTTTGCGTTCATACTCTGTAAACACACGCTGCATCTGTGTGCCTGTTTGTGCGTTTGCGCGTGCAGGAGTGAGTTACCTGCCGCTGATCCAGCAGAACGTACAACAAGCCATTGGCGGCAACATGTCGGTGTTCTGCCTGGGCTTTGGGAACGACGTGGATTACTCTTTCCTGGATGTGATGGCCAAGCAAAACAAGGGGCTGGCCCGCAGGATCTACGAGGCCTCAGACGCAACCCTTCAGCTTCAGGTGTGTGTGTGTGTGTACGTTCAGTGTGCGCAATGCAATTAGTGACGCAGTGCCTCATGAGATCCTTCCATTCTTGCAATTTTCTCAACTTCTCGTCACGTTCATTTTTTCGTTTGGGGTTCTATGGCAGGGCTTTTTCGAGGAGGTGGCCAGCCCCCTGCTCGCCGAGGTGGACCTAAATTACCCCCTCAACACGGTGGACTCCTTGACCACAAACCACTTCAGTCAGCTGTTCAACGGCTCTGAGATCGTAGTGGCAGGACGGCTGATTGACAACGACCTGGACAACTTCATGGTGGAAGTGCTCGGCAAAGGGGTGAGCGAGCGACGTTCTACATATGAGATATCTACACACCGAGCATGTCAATGATGAGAGACGTCATCACCCCCTAAAAAGACGGTGATACGTTGTGTTTTCTCTTCCGCTCTGATGTTGTCACCAATCTAGCACGAGGAGGACTTCCAGGTGAAGGGCCAGGCCGCGGCGGTGGATTGGGACGTGATCTACCCAGAGAAGGAGTACATCTTCGGGGGCTTCACCGAGCGCCTGTGGGCCTACCTCACCATCCAGCAGCTGATGGAGTCCAGGTCTGGTTGGTCGAGTGAACTCAAGTCTGTGTAACATAAATGGGTGGGGTTGCGTTGTATTGTCTGATGTTTATCTCCTTATGCTGTCTATTTTTTGGGGATATGCATTACACAGTAAGCGTGGTTCACCAGATGAGAAGAGCAACGCCACGGCCAAGGCCCTGGACATGTCCTTGCGGTATAACTTTGTCACCCCCCTCACCTCCATGGTGGTCACCAAGCCGGAGGCCGAGGATGGCGTAGATGATGTCCTCATCGCTGACAAGCTGACCGAGGGTAGGGCTTTGAAAGGCTTTTTCTCAAGAACATACACCGCCTTTTGTTGAGCTGTGTGCCAACTGTACCACTTATATTTTACATTTTTATTCTGGCCCTAAATGCTTTTTTCATACTGTAGGTGTCATTTCCTATCTCATTTTAATTTGTATCTCTTTCTCAATTGCCTCAGTTTTTTCACTGCTGTAATGCCTGAATTTCCCTCCGGGGATGAATAAAGTGTTATCTTATGAAGATAACTATTTCTTTTCCACAGAGCAACGACAACAGTCTGAGAGATACAGTAAGATGGTGTTTATTTCTCCTTAATAATCATTATATAGATTTAGTTTCAGATGACGCATTTCATCTAACTCGGTGGTCATATTGTGTTTTTGCAGGGCAGTCGCCAGGTATCTTACATCATTATCGTCCTGCTCCCAGCACGCCAGTATTTCTTGGTAGGTCCTCTGCCATCTATTTTACATATAGCTTTTATGCTCTCTGTTGTCGGTTTTTTTATTTCTCTATTATTGATTGCATTCTTCTTACTATTATAATGCACATGCAGTGGATGGAGATCCTCACTTCATAATTGAGCTTCCAGAGAGGGAGGACGCGCTGTGCTTCAACATCGACGACTTGCCAGGAACCATCTTTAACCTGGTCCGAGACCCCGCCTCCGGTCAGGCCTTCAAGTCGAGGTTCTTATCCCCTCTTGTGTTACGATCGATCGTGAACTGAATGACTGAATGGCTGAATTGCTGCTCCTCAGGTATTTTGGTCAATGGTCAGACCATCGGAGATAAAAAGATTGCCCCCGATGGCAAAGTCAACACCTACTTTGGGCGTCTCGGCGTCGTCCACCGGGGCCTCGGAGTGAAGCTGGAGGTGACCACTCAGAACATCACCGTGTTCCAGGACGGCAAGCAGGTCAAGCTGCTGTGGTCAGAGGCAGCCTCTCTGAAAGGAACCAAGTGAGTTGGCCTCTCTGATTGTTTCATAAGTCTGAGGCTCTTTATATTTTTATTCTAGGACTATGCATGCAGTTATGCAGTTAAAAAAATGTTATTTATCTTATACTGGCCATTTACACAACCCCTCATCAGCCCAATAGGATTGGGCAGAAAATCTGAACGGCGTGTTGCATCCCGATTTCTAACTGACGCAGTTAGTTTCACAGTTTGTGTGTTAATAGGCTCATCAGAGACCCAAATGAATGTGCACAAGCACTGAAAAGGTGAATTTTTCATAATAGGTCCCCTTTAAGGCTAAGTGAAGGTTGAGAGTTGCCGCTGGTCACTCTCTTCTCTGCTTTTTCCTTTTCTCTGCCCTGCTTCATATCTCGACTATTTCTCCTCATTTCCCCCATTTACTTGCTTGTCTCCCCTGGCCCCTTGCCTCTGACCTCCACACCTCTTTGTCTCCCCTCATCTCCCCCTCCAAACTCCTCTCCTTCTCCTCTCATGCCCTAGTATGGATCTGCTGGTGATCAAGGACCGCAGCCTCACGGTGACTCTAAGGGGTTCTGTCCAGTTTGTCATCCTGCTCCATAAGGTGTGGGAGAAACACCCCTACCACCAGGACTATCTGGGATTCTACACCCTGGACAGCCACCTGCTCTCTCCATCCGTCCACGGTTTGCTAGGTACAGCATCACACACACCTGGGGAGACAACATGAAATGCCATAGTCTGATTCTGCTTGGAAATATCATTTTATGGTGCTTCCTCCTGCAGGTCAGTTCTACCACGGGCTTGAGTTTAAGGTGGGAGACCTGCGTCCAGGAGAAGTCCCTGAGAAACCAGACGCCACCATGCATGTCAAGGGACAGCAGCTGAACGTGACCAGGTACACCAGTCCCACATATTGTTTCCTGATTTCTGTCTTTAAATCCCATTTTATATCCCATTTAATATCTTTCCCTTTCTCTTTGTCTCTGTCTTGGTCCACAGGGGCTGGCAGAGGGACTTCAGGAGGGATGTGAAGAACGGGGAAAACATTCCCTGCTGGTTCATTCACAGGAACGGAACTGGCCTCATCGATGGGAGCGCCTCAGATTACATCGTGTCAGGCCTCTTTAAGACTGTCTGAAAAAATAAAGAGCCGACAAACTCAATTTGTCAGGGATGTTTTAGAGGATCGCTGCTTGTGTTACGAACCAACGTAATTTACCAGTGTGGAATAGCCTATTTCGGATTCAAATACATCGAAGATAAAGTAGCATTAAAGTAAATTCAACTGCATTGAATGATTCCATGACAAGAGCCTTGTGTTACAAATTCCTCCACCTTGTGTCAAAAAGCGTAAAAATGTTTTAACCTGATGTTCACTGGATCGACATAAGTCTAATTCTGTTTGAATGCTATTGTTTTATTGTAGTGAGTGCGCTCCTCAGATCATGGGTCCTGCTCTGGTCATTCCATCATGGTCATCCATAATTGTGAAAAATCAAACCCAAATACCTGAAAGGACCATAATGTCAAAATACCATAATGGACCATAATGTCAAAATACATCAAACCAAGTGTTACACATGCATGCACTCCATCTGTGTATGTGTTGTGTAACTTGACATGAAGTCACTGGGTAAGTCCAGACTTGTTGAGGGAACAATCCAGGGTCATACCACATCCCGTTCATGCCCGTAAGAGATTCAAACCACCACAGACGGACAAGGGCACTCCTCCTGCATGAGGCACGCTCCTCCTCTGGGCGGAGTAAAGTTCTTCTGGGCATACTTTGAATTCCTGCAACTACATCCATGATCTACTGCAGCAGTAGAAAGTGCAGCAGCAGATGAGCATCGGCCATGACCTGGATGTGGACCGTGCTGTTTCTGAGCGTCTCTTTCTGCCTCTGGGCTCCCAGCCAGGCAGCTCTGGTCATCTCATCCAGTGAAACCATGAAGAGGGTAAATTCTTATTTTTTCCCCCTGTAAATCGTTACAGTAGTGTGAATAAGAGCTCGAAGAACTCTGCTTTTGATGCATTCTCATCAGTGAATATAAGGATTTGCACTCAAAGCAATTTAAAGCGAGGTGTTTTATGTAACTTGGATGAGGAAAATTACTTTCAGACCTAATACAAAGAGGGCCTTTAAGACTATACTGTACATGGATTATGGGATGCAGTTTATCTGTGAAGTCAGTGTAAGGTTGGGGTTGGGGTGATTGAAGGGTGGACGTGAATTATCCAATCACGTTGTAGTTTAGGCTACAACTATACTACTATATTACTATACAATATACAATATATGTTTAAACTCAACTGCTCACAGAATCATCTGGTTACATTTCTCGGTAAAGAACCACTCCGGCATGTTTGGATACGTAAACTGTGAAACAGTCACTGTGGGCTGCTGACAGGAGCCACGGCTGACCCACATTTACAGGAATATGCTTCAGAATACATTTTAAATATGTATTAATAAACGTTATATATCGAAATATTAAAAAAGATTGTGCTGTGTATTTGAGATTGAATTCATACATTTCAATTAATTCAATCTCGAATATCTTTAGAAATTTTTGTTTTTTAATGTAATGATAAGATATTAGATATGATAAGAATAAGATATTAGAACTGGATCTGAAATAGCGCTCTCTCCTCCCTCATTTCCTGAGCCAGGTCTTCACAGATGCCTCAACTGGGCTGATCATTCCTCGAATCCTCAATTTCAAGCCATTATTTTCAGGAGGGACACACAGATGCAAATGACATGTGTTTGGGTTGCATTTGGCACTGAACCGTTGGAATCAAACCCGCTGAACGTAATCGTCTGCGATTGTTTTCTCGGGCTGCAGCCCTTCTAGCAAAACGGTTATGTCTCATTTTGGAAAAACGGGAAACTCACAGCATATTCTCACAACAACACTTTTTATATGTTATACAAAAATGGTTACAAAGCATTGGTTTTTCAGGGTTTTATTGACTCTTTTGCACTTAGGCAACAGGAAGTCGCACCGCTCCTCACTGGCAACCTAGTAGTCTATAGAGAACGTGAATCTGACGATACGTTGCTGGAGCGAGCCGCCATATTGAGAGGATCACTCGCATTGACTGTGAATGTCGGTCGGCGAATTTTTGAGTTAAAAGACGTCTTGGAGATCTTGTCTTGTGAAAGACCGTCACAGAAAATCTTGCAGCCATCTTGTGTGAAACCTCGATCCTTCTTTTTCTCCCTTCCTTTCTCCATTTTTGTACATTTTCTATATTTTAGCTATTTCTCTATGCAATTGAATGGAAGTGCTCCTCCCAAAATGGCGACCGGAGTCCATAGCAACCCATATAGCTAACCCCCCTCCATAGCTAACCTTACAATGTTGGGTTCTCGAATCTTGAGCACTATGTTTTATGCAATGCAAGAGACATGAGGCAGCTTTCTTGTGCCGTCGCTATTCTGGAATTGCTCTTAATCAATATCGATTATACATTGAATCATTTAAATGATTATGGATTAAGATTGCTTTGGGAAATATGAGAGACCGTGAGACCTCAAGACCATGGCTGCCGCTGCTGCTCACCTCTCATTGTGACAATTCAATAATCTCATAAGCCTAGAATTTCATCTCTCAAACTGATATCCCCTTTCTTTACAGAAGAAAGGTGCAGACGAAGCAAAGGTAAGAAATCACTCGTATTGACGCATTATTCTGGATGCAGTAGAAAGTAGGAGCATTTTGAGAAAAAACCATTACAAGTACACATACACAGTGTCTCCCTCCCCCTCCCCTCTCTGAGGTGGTGGAGGTCTACAGCGTCACAGTGGATTGTACGGTGGCGTCTCGTTTCGCCCACACCGTCATGACCTCCAGCACCATGAACAAGGCCAACACCTCCCAGGAAATATTCTTTGAGGTGGAGTTGCCCAAGACGGCCTTCATCGCAAACTTCAGTATGTGAGTCCGAAGAAGGGTGTTTATTTTCTTTGTTTACAAGACATATCTGTCTCTGTGTTTTGCTTACCTTCCCTTTGCCTCCCCAGGGAGATTGAAGGTAAGATCTACGTTGGCCAGGTGAAGGGGAAAGAGCAAGCCAAGAAGCAGTACGACAAGGCGGTCTCGTCGGGGCAGACCGCTGGACTGGTCAAGTAAGTTGGAATGATGAGGCTGAAAGTTGAAAGCGCAGGACTAATGAAGTGATGCAAATGGCGTGTCGCAGGGCTTCTGGAAGGAAGATGGAGAAGTTCTCTGTGTCTGTCAACGTCGCAGCAAATAGCAAAGTGGCCTTCGAATTGACCTACGAGGAGCTCCTTCAGAGGAAACTGGGCCAGTATGAGATCCTGACCCGAATTAAACCCAAACAACTGGTCCAGAACTTTCAGGTTAAGCCTCCCTTTTTTGTCTCACCTTGGCAGTCACGCAGATTGATTACTCTTTTTTTTTTCTTTTCTTATTTTACTTATTTTTCTTTTTTTATTTCTACTTGTACTGTTTTACTTAAATTCTTTATTTTATCTGTCTGTGCCTACTACGTAGTTGCTACCCAAGAATTTCATTGTTCAGAATGACCTTGTGTTGTACTGTACATTTGACTAATAAAACACTTTGACTTTGACTTTGCAAAGACCAAATGCGAAGACCTTGGCGCACGTCTCCCCGTTGCATTCCATTGCAATGGGACTTAATTTAGTAAAATGGATGGTTGTGTAAATGGATGTTTTTGTGTAAATACTTTACTTGTAAATAATAAATCCTGCACTTCTGTAACCGGGAGACTGTCCCGACCAGACTTGAATATGTTGGCGCGCGAATGAGTATGTACTTCTGCGTACACGGAGGACGTCAGTTGAGTAGGCGGTCCTTCAGTGTGGCCCAGGACACATGTGGCCATATGTGAGCCAGACCACCTCCGAATGTGGTCTGAGTTATCGGATCTCAATCCGCATTGAGGACACATTGGGTGCGTTTACACCAGTCATTAAAGCTATCTGATTGCTATCAGATCACCAAAGACGAATGTTAATGCAAAGTGTAAACGGGGTCTTAGAACTGTCAGCCCCCTTCAGAGTTCAGTTTGGTTTGGATAGCATGTACTAGGATGAATGGATCCACGGAACAAACTGATTACACCTTTCATCTGCCTCATTTATCGTTTTTTGTATGTATGTATGTATGTATGTATGTATGTATGTATGTATGTATGTGTGTGTGTGTGTGTGTGTGTGTGTTTGAACAGATTGTGGCAGACATCTATGAGCCCCAGGGCCTTGCCTTTGTCGATGCCTATGGAACCTTCCTGTCCAACGAGCTGCTCCCTCTAGTGGAGAAGACGGTCACAGAGCGCAAGGTACTTTGTAGCTTTTGGGTTGACTTCAGCCCTTAGATTAAAATAATTCCTCTAGTAGTATGACTGTTTCCAGTTAATGCACTGCATTTAACCCCCTTTTCAGGCTCACATTTCCTTCTCGCCGACTCTGGACCAGCAGAGAAGTTGCCCGAGTTGCAACGGTACATTGATCGATGGAGATTTCATCATCAAGTACGATGTGCAGCGGGCGTCGAGTCTCGGGGACATTCAGGTCAGCTGTCAACAAAAAATCTTAAGCTCATCATTCTGTATTTATCACAGCTGTAGGATTTGTATATATTCCATCGTAGAGCTTGTCACACAGGCAGCACATTTGACTGATTTTACTCAAACCTTTGCAGGATAGAACCTCAATAACCTCTGAAAGAAGTTGGTACTGAAGCAGGCATGAAATAAACACATCTGAAAGAGAAAATGTAGAATCTAGTTTTCTACTTGCACATGTACACTTTTACTCCACTGATTCATCAAACGCTTCTCAAAAATTAAATATTGTTTTTATTTTCCTAATTTTAGATTGTGAACGGATACTTTGTGCACTTTTTTTCCCCACCCGACCTGCCCCCAGTCCCAAAGAATGTGGTGTTTGTCATTGACAGGAGTGGCTCAATGTATGGCGCCAAGATTAGACAGGTGAGAAATGTTATATGCTTTATGCTTTAATCGGTCAAGATCAAACAGGGACCAGGTTCACATACTGTAGTTTCTATACCTGTGGTTTGATCCCTTTGATGACTTTGCAAACCCTGCTCAGACTCGTGAGGCGTTGCTCGCCATCCTCAAAGACCTTCACCGGGAGGACCATTTTGCCCTCATCCAGTTTAACAATGACATTGTCACCTGGAAGAAATCCCTCACTAAGGCGACCAAGGAAAATGTGGCGGACGCCACTAAGTATGTGAGAAACATACAGGAAAATGGAGGTAAAAAGGAGTCGCATCTACCATGTGTCACATAATGCTCTTAAGAAAGCACAGAAATCCTTGATTTCCTTGATTTCCTTGATCACGGTGACGATCTCCTTCCAGGTACTGACATCAATGGCGCAGTGTTGAAGGCTGTGAACATGTTGCTGAGGGACAGACGACGTGGGAAGCTCCCAGAGAGGAGCGTAGACATGATCATCCTACTGACTGATGGAATGCCTAACTCAGGTCAACTCAAATTTTTATGTCATTACAAACCAAATGCATGCCACAACATTGGATTGAATTTATTGTACAATCTTTTTCAAATTTGCATCATGTGTTGTTGTGATTTTCCTTTAGGAGTGACCAGCCATCCAAAGATCCAGGAGAACGTACGTGGCGCCATCGAGGGGAGCATGTCTCTGTTCTGCCTGGGCTTTGGGAAGGACGTGGATTACTCCTTCCTGGATGTGATGGCCAAGCAAAACAAGGGCCTGGCCCGCAGGATCTACGAGGCCTCGGACGCAACCCTCCAGCTTCAGGTGGAGAGATTGAACCACCCATTGAACCACCGCCGTTTCCAAAGTCAAATTCAGTGAAAAGTGAATGCTTGTGTGTGTGTCCCAGGGTTTCTTTGCGGAGGTGGCCAGCCCCCTGCTGTCAGAGGTGGACCTGCGTTACCCCGGCAACACGGTGGACTCCCTGACCATGAACCGTTTCAGCCAGCTTTTCAACGGCTCTGAGATAGTAGTGGCAGGACGGCTGACCGACAACGACGTAAACAACTTAATGGTGCAAGTGCTCGCCAAGGGGGTGAGCGAGGGATGGGAGTTAATGATGAAATAGATTGTGAAAAATACAGCACTGAATGGTGATTCAGTCCCATTAATGTGTGGGTGGAACCTTTTGTTATCCGAACCTGACTGAATGCTGACTGACTGAGGTTTCCTTTCCTTTTCTCCTCTTCCTCTCGGCTCGCTTCCTTCCCTTCGCCTTCAGCACGAGGAGGACTTCCAGGCCGCGGGCCGGGCAGAGGCGATGGAGTGGGGCGTGATCTTCCCAGAGAAGGAGTACATCTTCGGGGACTTCACAGAGCGCCTGTGGGCCTACCTCACCATCCAGCAGCTAATGGAGTCCAGGTCTGTGGGAAAGGCCTCTAGAATTCCTATTCCTGTCAGAGCCAAGATGATGAAGTGATCTTTTGTCCTTTCTCTGCCAGTGAGATCGGTTCGCCAGACGAGAAGCGCAACGCCACGGCCAAGGCCCTGGACATGTCCCTGCAGTACAGCTTTGTCACCCCGCTCACCTCCATGGTGGTCACCAAGCCGGAGACGGAGGATGGAGAACGCAGCCGCCTCATCGCTAATAAGCTGACTGAGGGTAGGGGATGATTAAAGACAGAGAAACTCCTCCTGTGACGTCCTGGGTTGAGCATCGGTATCGTACCTTTACCTTTTCTTCTGTTTCATCTTGTCTTGTCTTGTCTTGACAGATGAGCGGCTGGCAGCGGAGAGACGTGGTAAGAAGGTCATAGAGAACTCATGAAGATACTTCAGATATTTATGTTCTTCAAACATCTATTTGATGATATCTATTGCTTCGTATTCACAGGTTCAGGCTCCTCACGCTCCTCTTCCTCCAAGAAGTCTTTTGACGGTAAGTTCTCTGGTCATTAGAAGTTTTGGAATCACACACCGGCTTGGTAGATTATCTGGCTGTCTGTTTGTGGTGATTTAGGTCAAATGTAGTTTTTAAATGAGCCGTGCTTTCTCTACAAAACATTGGGGGGAGATATAACATATTTTTTTCTGATATTTGTACAGTGGATGGTGATCCTCACTTCATGATTGAGCTTCCAGAGAGGGAGGGCGCGCTGTGCTTTGACATCACCAACTCACCAGGAACCATCTTTAACTTGGTCCGAGACCCCGCCTCAGGTCAGGCCTAGCCTGTTTACAAATACTGTTTAAGCTAGCTTTTCCAAGAGAAACAACACACCAATTTTAATCGATTTCGTAGGCCTTTTGGTGAACGGCGAAATCATTGGGAAAAAGAGAGCTTCTGCCGATGACAAAGTCAAAACCTACTTTGGGCGTCTCGCCGTCGTCCACCGGGGCCTCAGGGTGATGCTGGAGGTGACCACTCAGAACATCACCCTATTCCAGGACGGCAGATGGGTCAAGCTGCTGTGGTCAGAGGCAGCCTCCCTGAAAGGAGCCAAGTGAGGATCCACTCACTTAAATGTTTCCCCCATGTGTGTATGGTTGTTTCCTCCTGGTGCTCTGGTTCCCCCCCCTCCAACAACCGTCAGTTTAGGCTGATCAGAGACTCAAAATTTCCCATGGGTCTGTGTGTGTGTGTGTGTGTTACCCTGGGATATCCGCTGGGTCACACAAAGCAGATCTGTTGAAATTCTCTCATCCTGCTATCTGTGTATTTTCCAGTATAGACCTCACACTGAGACAGAACCAGAGCCTGACAGTGACCCTGAGGCACTCCATCAAATTCACGGTGGTCCGGCACACCAAGGCGTGGAAGAGACGCCACTACCAGCAGGACTACCTGGGCTTCTACACCGTGGAGAGCGATCACTTGTCCCACCGCGTTCACGGCCTGCTAGGTACGCCACTAGCCACCAGAGGGCAGGAGTAGGCTATGGATTCATTTAATCAATTTAGTTTGCTTTGTTTAATATAAATGATATAGTATAACTTAAAGTATGCAAGGCTTGGCATTTTTCTCTCTCTCTCGATATTTTGTTATATATTTATTGGCTTAATGCCGTCCATTCAATTTACTGGACGGTGTAGACTTATCCCGTTCGTTTGAGGTCAGTAGAACATAATGATTGGCATAAAATCCATTTATTTTATCATTGAAAACATATAATATGTGAAATGCTCTCGTTTTCAAATAGGTGCCATGCTGTACCACCCCTGCTTTTTCCTGTTTTGCCTCCCTAGGTCAGTTCTACCACGGGGTTGAGTTTGAGGTGGGAGACCCGCGTCCAGGAGAAGACCCTGAGAAACCAGAGGCCACCATGTACGTCAAGGGACAGCAGCTGAACGTGACCAGGTACACACACACACGCACGCACGCACGCATACACACAGACACACACACACACAGACACACACACACACACACCAGGCCTTTGTAGAGATCTTTTGTTATTATTTCACACAACCCCCGCAGTCAGTCACCAAAGTGTCACAGCTCATAATCCATGCGTGTCTCCGTCTTGGTCCACACAGGGGCAAGCGGAGGGACTTCAGTAGGGATCCGAAGAATGGGGAAGACGTGCCCTGTTGGTTTATTCACGGTAACGGAACGGGCCTCATCGATGGGAGCGCCTCAGATTACATCGTATCAGGCCTCTTTAAGACCGTCTGAGAAGTGAGGAGCCGAGATATGGGCCACAACAACAACAACAACAACCAACTCATAACCAATTGGGTCAGAGTCTATTTTACACTCAGACCCTCTATAATCACATGGTTAGGATGGAATTTACACTGTTGCTGTTTGTGGTGTTAAACATATTGCTATTTAGACTTCATATTGAGTGGAAATGCTTACACACACATGCATGCTCCCTACACACATTGGATCTCATTTCTGAAATGAATTTGTGTGAAAAATGTTAGTGAAAATAAATATAGTTGTATCCATTTGCATTCATCATCCATCATCCATCATGTTTTGGCATTTCTAGGCAATGCAGCTGTTGAATTGAATGTATTGTGAATAGTATTGTATCTATCTATGTAGTGAATCTGTTTTAATGGTTTCATGGTTTTATAACTTTGCCGCCAGTTTTGCAAACTGCTGCACAGTTGCCCGCAGTATTTATCAAAAGCTTCCTTTTAAAGATGCTCTCACACCGTCGAGTGGTACAGCCAAAGTTAACCAAGTTATACGAGTTCTCACCAGTTTCAAATGTTTTGCCTCTTTTCCAGGGGAAAGTCCTGACCATAGATTGTAATCGATATTGATATACATTATAAATATTCTATTATAAATACTTGTGTGTGCATGCATGTGTGTGTGTGTGTGTGTGCGAGAATGTACTCTGTTATGTAGCCGTTCTCTGGCTCTTATTACATGGCTGTGGTGTGTGTACTAATAGATCCAGGGCAAGTGCGTTGACCCCAGTCATGTCGGAAGTTCAGGAGTTGAGAGGGATTTCTTAAGGGGATCTTTAGGAAAGTGTGTGTGTGTGTGTGTGTTTTCATGCAAGTGCATAAATATGTG
>OMKR01011839.1:10118-21314 GCA_900302355.1 Cyttopsis rosea
CGCCGTGCTAGCCGTGTAGCACGGCGTGCTAACTACCGCAGCGGCGCTGTCAACGGGAAGAAAGTTGACGGAAATACGTTTCCAACAAGTCGTTAAAGAACCGCTGAGGCGGAGAGGAAAGGGACACTTCTCACCAAACGACGCCGGGGTTGGCTTCTTATAGACGGGGTCGCCAGGGGAGTCCGCCGGCAAGTGCCGCTGCGCTGCGTTGCGTTAGCCGCGCTAGCTAGCGTCTCAGGCTAACAGAGCCACAGTTTGGAAAGTTTTAAGCGCAAGTGTTGACACGTTGAGACTTCATCTTATTTCCTTTTCGACATTATTATTATTATTATTATTTTTATTATTATTATTTCCCCACTTAATTCGACAGATTTCACCAGTTGAATGAACAGCTCTAACCCTCCTTGGCCATGCCGCCGAACCGAGCCAGGGGTAGTCGGTGGTGGACAGCTGGATTTGACCCGCCAACAGCTTTCCTTTTATATTTTATACATTTTATTTTATTTACATTTGTTCGTTTAACTCGACCAGTTGCGTTGAACCTCAACGCGGAGGAAGCTCGGATCAGTTTGCGCTTTAAATAAACTAAACTCCCAACTTGTAGAACCAGGGCTCAGTTCACTCGATCGATTAGGGCTGGGACGATTGATCGGATGAAATGACTATCCGTTATGGATCGTCCGATCATTTAGAGTTTATATCCGGGATCGGAGAAACCATGGTCTCATTGGGTGCGATTTTACAACAGGGGGGTCACCATTACACACAGTGCTGCTTTTTTTTAAATTTCGGAGTAAAATAAAATACATCTAAAATCAGAACACAACGTCCTCAAATCTCAGCTGCTCGTCCCCGTGGGACAGGGCACGGGGACGAGCAGCGGACGGAGATCGCGGCCGCAAATTACGCATGAGATGACGCATGGAGAGGGAGACTGGCCCAGATCTGGACCCGATCTGAGGTCTGGATCCTTCCTTCTTTCTCTCCTCTCCTCTCATCCTGTGTGATGAGTGAAATCTGACTCTGCAGACTGTGCTGGACTGCTGCCCACTTTCACTTTTGTAGCATCCTGTTGTCCAAGTATTGATAACACGCTTAATATTTTACTAATCCGTTTTTTTATTTGATGAACGTGGCTGCTGATAGACAAAAACAAACTAAATGGGTTTTATTTCCATAATAAAAAATAAAAAGCGGTTTATGCCCGAACACCATGTAACACAGATAACCATGTCAACATAGTCACTCCCATAGATATAGAAACGTAGAAGCCACGTTTGCCATTTGACGTGGGTCTGGGTGGTCACCATATTGGGACGGTCAAGATCCGCCAGTAAACCACTACAATGTGCACTGAGAGATGCAGACCCCTCCAACATTCACATAAAAGAACTGCACCTTCGGGTGAAGAAATATGCCCACCACCCCAGAGCTTTCCATAAGCGCCGGCTGCCGGCTGCCGTGATTAACAATTCGCTATGAATGTACATTTACAACCACTAGCCTCCCCTTCATAACAATGCGATGATAGAGAAACAAGATAATGATAGAGAAATGTGCCTGTCTGTATCAGTCCCACCGCCGCATGAATGTCTGTGTGCACGCACTCAGCCGAGTAGAGAGCGGAGCCGGAATGTTTGACAAATATTAGCCAACTAATCGATGAGAAAACACATTAAGAATTGCATTGATTGCATAGACAGGGGACATCCTCATTAGACGGGCTACATCAGAAAACACTGGTGGCAGCAACTTGACGATTTAAAGCGCTGCATTTTCCATATATGCCACGCAGATGTGAACAAATTAATGAATTATCTTTATTTGATGCAAACAACTCGCTTTTTGGCGAATGTCACTTTTTTCATGTCAATTTTGGTGACTTGTGTGAATTGTCCAAACCGATCTGAAGAGGGTTTTTTGGGGGCCATCCGCAATCGATTAACTAGTGGACTCGTTCTCTTATATTATGCAAGACGTGGACACGGCTCTAGACTCCAAAGCATGAAGTGATGCTGTGTTCACGGGCTTTGAAAAATGCGTGTCGGAAGTGATGCGTTCATGGGAACTTGGAAAACCGTTGGCTACCACCACACGTATATTTCAGACCTGTGGGAAACACAATCCACACAAGATCCAAACTTCTTAATGGACAAAAGGGTCCAGATTGAGGGAGAGGGTGTTGCAAGCACCAAGGAGCAGCTCAGCAGGGCACTTTTTGAGTTGAGCATGGACTCGGATGATAGTGAAGATGAAGATGAAGACAAAAATGACTAGAAGTTGAGTTGATTCAGTAGATTCACATGATTAGAGTGATTTGTTATTTTAGAGTTATTTTTGGCATAGGTTTATTTTATGATTTAATTTAAAACCAATATTGGCAAGATAAAACATGGGATTAAAAACATGTTCCCCCTTAAAATAACCTTGTTTATTTTCATCGATTAAGTGTGCATTTATGTTTTGAGTAAAACAAGACATAACCATCATTGTGGCATGTCTTGATAAACCTGACGGTGAAGATGTCAATAAATAAATAATAAATAAGGTCCTTGTGGAAAGCCCTGCATCCAATGTGACCAAGAAAAAAATAATCAGAAGAAGGCAGAATTTGCAGAAAATAAAGTATCCGTCTTAGCAAAGATGAGGGTAAAACCAGATGTAGGGGGTGGGAGCTGTCGTTTCAAATTTAATTGTGGGACTTGCAGTATAATCCACCAAAGACAATGTTATGGATTGCCACTTGCCGTAGGCCGATTGAATGGATGCATACCCTATAAAAATAATAATTCCCACACCATACCGTTGAAATAATCTAAAAATATAGATTCTAAATTAATATTAGATTTTTGTGTTCTGTTGCAATCACATCTATCATATATCTATCTATAAGCTTCCGTCTCCATGTCTTCCTCTAGGATGTACAGGGGTCCTCAGATGTTGTCCTGCCCTTTCAGGCCCTTCCTGCTGGGGGTCAAAGACCCCCACCACAGTGCTTTGCCTGGGCACACCTGCACAAGAGCCGAGAAGACTCTCCAGTTCTTCCAGAATTGGAGAGGGATCAATAGCGACGGAGGATGTAGGGAGGACTTCCTGTTGTTCCTCAAAGAGACAGTGACCTCTTTTTTACCTCACTCCTCATCAACACTGGACTGTAAGCGTTACCCCCGGCAAGCTCCTGCACTGCCAAACCTCCTCGCCAAAGATAATCTCCCCCCGGATCCTCAGGACTTCTCCACCCAATCCAAACTTGCATTTCAACCCCGGCAGCGCGACTTCATAAGCGATTTGGCACAAACCCCCAAACACGCAGGCACTTACTATGACTGTTCACACAACGCTGAATGCCTTCAACCGCAGAGGAGGCCCTCGGCGTGTAGGTCGTCCCTTTTGCGCCTTGTCCTGTTCGGTGGGCATCCAGCCCACAGCCTCTCCGCGCCCCAGACCAGAGCACTCCACCAGGCGGCCGCTCGCGAGGTGCCCGCCCTGAGAGGTTGCCTGTCCCCGGAGAACGAGCAGAGGTGTCGCCGCAGCCTGGGGCCCAACCTGCGGCTCTATGAGGGAGACAAGCTGGGAAGGCTGGTCGGCCAGGCCAAGGGAAAGGGCCAGGGGAGGTGGGCGTCCGTCCTGGTGTCCCTCTGTACTGTGGAAGGGGAGCCGGCGTTCCTCTTCACCCTGCGCTCAAGCATGCTGAAGGGCCGACACAAGGGAGATGTCAGGTCAGTGCAGAGCTCATACTAGCGCTAGTGCTGGGCGATAAAACGATAACGATAATTATCACAATATTTCTTTCCTCAATGTCGAAATATAATAAGCTCGATAATACCGCACATTTGTTCCATTTATAGAAGCGTTATAAAAGCCAATCAATTTAGATGATCTAAATCTGAACCTAAACCTTTCAATCAATTACGTTTTGTTGATATAGAAAGAAACCCCGCCCCGGGTAGGTTGCACTTGTAAACACACTGGCAGTGGAGACAGAGAGGCAGCATCCAAAATGAGCAACTCAGAGGAGAAGGAGAAAGATGATGTATAGTTGACAAATGAGGGGCACACACATTGATAGTTTGGCGGTTTTTTGGATATTTAAGTTCCGACCCAAAACAGACGGTAAATAGATGGGCAACACCACAAACGTTATTATATATTTGGATTCAGGCCTACTTGGCACCTGGCACATTTTGATTTATTTGTATTTGTTTGTTTATTTGTTTTATTAATTGTATTTAAGTGATATGTTAATGAAAGCAGCTGCACTTGTTTCTTGTTCTTACTTACATTACGAGTGCTGTGCAAGGTGCAAACTGTTTCTAATCTCACTTTAACCCCTGACCCTGAAACTGCTCTACTCAATGACTCAACCCCCCAGTTTGAGAGCTGGTTAAGTGAATTGGTGGGCATTTTACATGTAGAAAGACTGAGATATGAACTGTCTGGCAAATTATTCAGAATATGAAACCCGGTGTTACAGCACATTAAGGACTAATAGAACTCTCCCTTCTTTGTATAACGTGCCCTTGTACCTTTTTGTAGATGAGCAGTGAAAACGGTAAATATTACTGAAAGTGTTGCCCTAATGTTTTTTCTTCTGTATTTTATTGTTATTATGAATATACTACTGTATAAAATATATATTTTTTCTTTTTTTTCTTTATGGGAGGGGGATAGGCATGGGCTTCACTGTTATTATTATTTTTCTTTTTTAGGTATTGTACTTGTCCACCTGGTTTAAGTATGTCTGTCTGTATGCAAAACCACTACAAATACAATGTTCAAAAAAAGAAAGAGGATGCTAAATGCAAGTTAAGTTGGAACATCTTTAGTTACAATGCAGATTTTTATTTTAAGACTAGTGTTTATTTCAGACAACTTAATTCCACCAATAAATGTGTTTTTTTTTTAATGCATCATGGTATACAACTGTCTTCTTTATAAAAATCAAATGGTTTGAAATATTTTATCGTGACAACATTTTTGGCCATGTCGCCCAGCACTAACTAGCACTCCTCTATTGAAGAAAATGGTCAGTTTTGTGTTGGTGTTTGTGCGCATGTTGGACCTTTGTACCCACCAAATTAATAAAGAATTTTTTTTCTCCCCTCTTGTGTGTAGCTTTCCAGGTGGGAAGTGTGATCCGTCGGACACGGGCGTGGTGGACACGGCACTGAGAGAGGCCCGGGAGGAGCTGGGCGTCACCGTGACGCAAGAGAACGTCTGGGGTGTTCTGAAGCCGCTCAGAGACGCGGTGAATGGGGAAAAAACACACAGGGAATCTTACCAATGATCGCTCTCGCCTAACAACCAGCCATTTAATTTCTTAATTCCTCCAGGAGGTTTCAATGTGCTACAACATTTAGGCCGCTAGGTTTGCTCGAGACATTGACTGTGCTGTCTACTATTTTTAAAACTTGGCAGCAGTTTGAACAGTTTCCAGGCATGGTCCGTTTTATTCTTGTTATGGTGGTTGAAGAGATATATTTTAAATATTAAAATGTCATTCATTGCGGTAAGGAATGTTCTCCCTTCGACATAAAACTCCAGAACAAAACGTAATTTGTCCCGTTTCAGTGTAGTATGTATAAAAAAAGTTCTTAAAAATGTAATCGACAAATCTCAAGGACCTCTCACATTTTTGGAACAAAAGTGAGAGTTTCGTGTTATATTGGATTTTATTTAAACAAAATTCAATCAAAAATACATGTATGTTATGGGTTAATGCTCTTGTCGGTGCCCCTGACCAAGGCACTGACAAAGAGCTGGAGTTGGTCCCCGGGCGCTGCACTGCGGCTGCCCACTGCTCGTAGGGTGTAGGATGGGTCAAACGCAGAGGATAACTAATTTCCCCCAGAGGGATTAATAAAGTATACAAAATAAATAAATACATTTTAATTATTGAAACTAATAAACACGGAGGTTCTTCCAAATCATTGATCTCACTATCTGAAAATGTCAGTATTTATATTGTAACTGTATTAGCACGTGCACATTGAACCTGACAAAATATACCTCCCTTAAAATTGTTGGAGTGAGGCTTGACTGTTGTGTGTCAGGTACATGTAGCTCTAGTTCCACTAACCAGCGTGTGCTTCTCTGGTCTCGTCCTCCAGTCAGGGATGTTGATCGCTCCAGTGCTGGCGAACCTCGGCCCCTTAGAAGAGCTGTCCTTCAAACCGAACCCAGGAGAGGTACGCTCTGCTCCTTTCCTAAATCAAATCGGAACTTGACGACAGCACTGATACCACCTGTGTTCACTCCAGGTGGAAGAGATCTTCACGCTGTCGCTCTCGCATTTGTGCGATCCCGTGAACCGCGGCTACACGTGCTTCCGCACCGGCGATAAGTACGGCTACACGCTGCCGGTGTTCCGCAACGGGAAGCACCGCGTGTGGGGCCTGACGGCCGTCGCCTTGGACCACACCCTGCAGCTGATTGTGTCGCCATAGCAACCGACTCAGCCGATCGCAGATCCTCTACTCAAGCACAAGAATATCATGTTAAGTTAATTAATTATGTGATTCTGACAAATGTGAAATCCAGGCTATTTATATTATATCCTTTCAAAAGAAGTGTTTTTACTTCATGCACTTTGTGGATTGAGTATAAACGATCTCTGGAGCAGATGAGGTGTATAGTAGTTTGGCGTCATTTGAAATGAGCGAATGTTGACATTTGGATCACTTGAATTGTGGAGCAGATATGCATTTCCTTTAATAGAACCCTAGCCTTCACCTGGTCAATAAGGAGAAGATGTATACTTTCAATACATTTCCCATTTTTGATCCATTGACCTCACTCAGCATCAAAACTTTATTTCGAATGATTCGGTCTGTTTTTAGCCACTGCTGATGTGCAGCAGTACTTAGTTGTAAGCGAAGTACATAATTTTGCTTCTACCTCTGTGTGTTATTTGTTTTTGTCCTAGGTCGGCTCCTGTTTAAGCACAATATATGCCATTCCAATGCAATTCAACCCTCGTCTAATATCCACTTGTTCCCACATCTGACTTGTTAACTGAAATATTATGCTATTAAGTGCTGTTGAACAATGCAATAAAATATTTTATCAGAAAATGCAGTTTGTATTTAGTCATAATTTTCTTGACATCGAAGCATTAGAAAAGTACAAAACACTAATTTAAAGACATAATTCCTATTAGAGATTGACAACTTTGATTTGCTTTAGTCAGCCTGAATGAATCACAACACAAGTTAAAATGAACTTTAAAGCTGTACTATTAAAGTGTAAAGGCACATTTCCCAAAATGTTGAATTGTGGCGAAGGCAACCACCTCTTTGATATCTTAAGACAGAGTAGTGTTCTGTTAGTATTTTGAAATTAAGCATTTGCGGTCTTGGGTTTGTCTACTTGTTAAATCTTTGCTTCTATTCCACATCAATCACTGTCTTAACACCATCTAGGCAAAGTGATAGCATGTTGGGTCTCGCTGAGAGTCCTCCATATTGTTGAGTGAGTTCAACACCCAACGCCTCTCCTGAGGACTTCACTTTTAATAGCGCAGTTCTACAGCCAACCATTGGAGTCTCCACAGTCTGGCCATGCGCGGACTTCATAAAGGACATCAATGACTGAATTCTGGAAATCACAGTGAATTTAAGAAAGCGTTCCCTGGATAACGTCTCTCAGTTCCGCCTCCTTTCGTTTCAATGTCGGTTGCTCATTTTAGGGCAACGCGCACTCCAGGGGGTCCTGCGAGTCGGGCAGCAGGTGGCAGTTGAAGGGCCAGCTGAAAGAGAAGAGGTCCAACACCTGGCTGCACTGCTGCTCAGCCGACGAGCAGACGGAGCGGCAGGGCTGGAGGACGCCGCCCTGGGGGCTGCAGTGGGGCATGAACATCCCGCACACCAGCCTCCGCAGGGGGTCAAAGCACGCCAGCTCCATCAGCACCTGGGGCAGAAAGGGAGACTTCACATGCCGACTAGGAAACCATGTAATTGCTGTTCCATGATGGGAATCAAAGTGTCAAAATGTCATATTGCCTCCACCCCTTGTTATGTGATTTAAAATCACAAGTCCATAGTCCATTGTCGGTGTGTCCTCACCCGGTACTGTCGTAGCAGCACCGCGGCCTCTCTCTGATCGGCGATGGACAGCCAGATGTTGGGGAAGGATGTGAGGTTGTAGCTGAGGCCCTGACACATCTCCACTTCTATGAGCTCACACGACGAAGCTAAAGCAAAGGAGAGTGAGATAGGATTCAATTGTACTTTGGAGTTGGTGGTAGTCAATGTCAACAGCCAAGGCTAGGGAGCATCAACCGTACAACATTTGGGACTTCTGGGTATTGTAATAATGGTGGTGTCTCGCAGGGGTCTGTACTCGGTCCCCTGTTAAGAAGCACTATCTGTTCCCACTAGGAGGCATCATACGTAGACGTTTCCATCCCGGAGAGAGTGACTCACTGAAGGGCGGGTAGCTGGAGTTGTCACAGCCGTGCTCGTCGGCTCCGTCAGAGCAGTCGTTCCAGCCGTCGCACAGCCACTCGGGGTGCAGACACTCCCCCGTGCTGCAGGAGAACTGGCTGGGGCCGCACGTCTCTGGGTCGCAGGGTGGATGAGACAAAACCCAATGTGAGACTCCATCTACTCCATAACTTTTAGAACATCCACGTATCAGGTTCATTTAGGCTCAGAATCCAACAACAAAGGCCAAATATCTCTGATAGCTCTGTTTAACATATTTCTGATTATTATTTAGGTTTTGTCCAAAATGTTTAATACAGGGGGTCATCCTTTATTTTGAATGCTGTTATTACTGAAGCAATTAATATAGTATGGCTCTCAAACTCAAATAAATTGTTTTTTAACGACTCACATTAGTGTACGTCTGTTAAAAATAGACATGTAATCGTAAAAAATTGTTGTTATATTCTGTTTTATATTCTGAAAGCATAAAGTAAAATTGCTTGGATTAATTAAGTATTGTGATTTAGGGTTGAATTTTATAGTTGAATTTATGGGCCAGATGTAACAGTATATTATAAACACGTAGCGAGCCGCATTAAATTGTCTCGCAGGCCTGTAGTTTGGGGCCCCTGAATTATAGGCACTTGATCAATTACTTACATTAGTAAGTTCATTAACATGTAATATTTGGCAATTTATGATAATTCTTGAAAGTCTCAAAACTCTTGATGGAACGATGGAAGCAAGTAAAAGAATATAAACAACAAAAAAAACGAATGAACAATGAATTCCTTGAAAGGAACTCACTGCCCGCCAGGGCCACGGCCTGGTACGTGGCATTGAAGCCGCTGTCGGCCACCCCTTCATCCGCCACGAAGACCACGGTCATCTGGGGACCGGAGGAGGTCAGGTCGGGGGGGAGGACGGTGCCGCAAAACCTGAGAGGAAAGACGAGAGAAAACAGAGGAGGAAACAGAAGAAAAAGAAGGTTATGCAAGCCTGGTATGAAAGCAGGAGCGAGATTAACCTCTATTTTTAACAAGACAGGTGGACTGCAGGGACGCTCTTATATAAGCCCCCTCCCTGGGGACGTGGTCGCTGGGGCGGGACCGCAGTGTCTGTATTAGCCGGTGTCCCTCCTCCATGACACTTGACAAACGATGCGTACAAATGGAACAATGTGGCCCCGGTGAAGGCTCTCACCGGCCCAGGACCCTCCCGGCTCCGGTGTCGGCGCTGTCGTGCACCTCCACGTAGTCGAACTCGCACACGTCCTGGGTCTCCAGGCTGAAGTTCCTGAAGCTCAGTCGGATCACGTGGCCCTCCTCGGCGGAGATACGCCACGTGCACAACTGACGGCAAAGACAGAAGGAAGCTCGATAGTGAGATTGTTCGAACGCCGGCTTCACTGACGCTTTGGAACTCGCCGGAGTTCTGTTCTCCAGAGGGTACCTGCTGGTGAGGGTAGGGCCCGGGGTGGTTTGGACTCGCAAGGTACCCGTGCGGCTCCGTCTTCTGTCCGCCGCACTCTGGTGGATAACGGTAGAAACATACTTTGAACACTTGCGGTTATGGTGTGTTATTAGTCCCTGGGCAAGGCAGTGTCACAGTGCTGGACCTGGAACCGTGGTTCCAGATGTCTTCCTCTCACCGTTGTGCTTGTGGCTGCAGTTGGCCTCGTCGGTTTGGTCGCGGCAGTTCGGCTGGCCGTCGCACACGGACACAGGGAGGAGACAGCGGCCGCTGTCGCACATGAACTCCTCTCTGGAGCAGCTCCCTGACAAAGGGAAAAAAGGTCACGGGAACAAACACTCAAAACAAAAACTCAACAAAAGAGAACGGTTCCTCTCCGTGTCCATCTCGCCGAGGGCTCTCCACAAAGGCAGGGACCCATTGTGCCTCACGAGACGTTTTATGGTGTTATGGTGGTGTTCTTTTAAGTTGTACAGCATTTTGGTCAACGCTGGTTGTTTTTAAATATGCTTTATAAATAATTTGACTTGCATAAATGGGTCCATTCACAAACATTTATCCCTCCAGTTCAAGGTCATAGACATAAAGACATGAAGACCCACGAGACACCATGAAGACACCATGAAATGTACATTCACACACACACACACACACACACACACACACACACACACACACACACACACACACACACACACACACACACACACACACACACACACACACACACTGACTGTGTTATGCAGATATCCTTGAATCGGGTCATACCCCTGTTCTCTTGGTGTCTGTTCTTTCCATGAAAGTGCCGCCATTGTCCTCCATTAACTGACCAAGTCTGTGAGGGGAGTACACTTGACTTAATATTGACCCAATATGGCGTGTTTTTGCGGATGGCCGGGTAACAATAGGCCATTGTTCAGGAGGATTCACCCCTGCATGTCAGACCTGCATCGTTGATTTCTCCTGTTTAAGGTCCTCACAACTTCAGTTTTATCATAAATCCTAGCTTAAAGAAGATAATGCATGTATTAATGGCATGATTTTGTTCGTTCAGAGCAGTTTTGCTGCACTATGCGAAAGTTGCCTGAAATTGCAGTTTTGCTGAAGAAGCCAAAGCGACCACTCCAGTAACTTGTGAACTTTCCAGCTACGGATCAATCTGCGCCTCCTTCCACGGAGGTGAGACACAAGGCCCAGCTGGGTCAGCTCAAACGGACAAACGGCCTGGAGCTCGGTGACGGACCTTACTGAAGAACAGCCTTGTCCTTCTCCACTCTGCCATGGTGCAATGGCAGGC
>OMKR01011855.1:3179-18920 GCA_900302355.1 Cyttopsis rosea
TCTAATGCGTGCGGAGCGGAGGAACCAGTGCCTTTTTTTTTAAATCTCCCCACGCAGTTAGTGCATGCTTTCTGCAGACGGAAATAGCATCATTCTAACTGCGTGTGACTATTAGCGCTATTATTACCTAATTTAAATACAATTTGCACCGGCGCACCTAGATGCTATTTGGGTGGCAGCCCACTTGTATCTGGTCAAATCCTTTTTGTTCCAAGAGTTTGCTAAGAACAGGTGACAAACTGATTGGGTGACTGTCCTGGCATTCTTGGTTAGTGGAATGACTTTTGCTTCTCTCCAAGTTTGGGGACAAACATTACTCACAAGGCTCAGATTCTAGATATGCTAGCGGCAATATGATCCGCAATTTGCAAGGGATTTATTTGCTGCTATGTTTACATAAAATCAGATATAGCATGAAACTGAGTTTCAAAAATAAAACATTGAAAAGGGAACTCAATGAACCTATGCCATGCCCTGTTGCTATTGGATTTAGATATCTGGGCATGTTGCCAAGTATGAGCACAGCATCAGAGCCCATTCTCTGATACTGGTATTAGTATTTCTGAAAACCTATAGTTTTATTTTCGAATTTTGAAAGAAATAAAGAAAAACAAAAAACTAGAGGAGAAAACGTAGAAATATTATAATATTATAATATTCTTGACTTCACGTCTATGAAACTTCTGTGGCCGATTCCTTGTGAATATTTTAAGGATTAGTGATACAAATTTTAAATGCGGCATTCATTATGCATAGAGAGCCACTGGGTCAAACCGAAACTTAGATCTTACTGGATTATAATTAAAGATCAAATTTGAGGCACTGGCAGAGCTAGTGATCTAGTAGTGACATTTGTCCATATAAACCACCTGCTCACCTGTACTCTTACATGCATACGTGATTCCTCAATCTTGGGCCTTGGGAGTTTGAGGGTTTGGTACAGTATCTTAGCTGTTCCTAGAACTGTACTCTTCTGGAAGGAGATGAGTTTGTTCCTGGCTTCTGTTGGAGGATCACAGCTTCAAGTGCTCCTACCACCGGTGGACCCTTCAACTTTCCGTGGTTGTGACGTGATTTGTTGATGGCTGAATGATGGCTCCTATGTTTGGCGTTTCCAGATGCTTATCTTCTAGATCATCTATGGAACATCACAGTTACTTTCAACAATTGTATGGTGCTTTTCAATCCCTGTTCCATTGAACGATTGCACCTGTCACCTGTCATCCCTTCCAAGGCCCACACCATCAAGGGACCCACAGCAAACGCTGGAGGAGGCTGTGAAAAATATGTTAGATCCAGGTAAAGTCTAGGTGGTTGCGGAAGTGAGAAGTTGTAAAGCCAAGTCGATTGTTTCCTGGAAGACAATCTTTGTACCAGGGTCAGTTAGTCAGTCAGCGCCAGATACTCCTTCCTCCGACCTGTCCTTCCAGAAACTCCTTGTGAACTGTGTTCCTAAATGATCGGAACCGGTGGAGCGAACACTTGCACCCTGTGGCTCGAGCTACCACGACCTCTCAAGACCTCAATGGACAGAATGGCACTCAGTATGGCATTAAATAATGCTTGTTCCATCGCTAGCAAGTCCATCACGCTCAATGATATATTTCTCTCAAAAAATGTGGAATACTCTATATCAGCACTCCCAGACCAAGGACTCGCTGTGGTGTTTATCAGCCATTTTGTCTGCGGTCATATTCCTCTTTTGAGCTAAAGATGGAAATAGTTGGTTGAATCCATTCATACAGCTCCTTATTGTTCAAATTACTTCTTGATCTTTATTTTTAACATCCATGTCGATGATGCCACTAATAGTTTTGCAAATAAATTTTTAAACGTCACTCAGTATTTTAACTTTATTCAACACTGCTTGAAAGCGAGAGTTATACGGTAGCGGTGCGCATGCATTCTGACGTGCATTTTTTGCCGCGACCAAGGTGCACTGAAATAAAAATATTTCAACTTCTGGGAAAGCCGCAAATGCACCGCATGTCACGTGACATGAAATAATCAATCAGCCACAGCTTTCATCACAACATCCTATCCTGTCCATAAAAACCGGCAGTCCCCTTTGTCAGGAGGGAGGCTTATCATTATTATTCAAGGATGTCCGGAGCTGTATGACTTGTCCAATGGATATTATTTGGATTCCAATAGATGGAACAATGCCTGGAGGAATATTAGCTCTGAATTTGGGATGTCTATCTAATAACGATCAAATAGTAGTGGTCATCACTGTTACTTACATGCAGACGCAGGGCGGATAATTTCGATATTAATAAAGAAATATAGTTCTGTCCTGTTTCTGTATGTATATGTGTGCAGGGTTGCTAATGGCCCAGATAAACAATCAATAGTAACTTATTTTTATCTATTTGTTACTTGTGATTGCTCGGTTATTGTCATATGCTGTATATGATGAGTGTGCCTTTATTGTTGTACATTTGAAGAGGTTTAATAAACTGCCTGACTGGTTGGATTTTGTTGTTTGGCAACCTTCTGAGCGCCTTGATAAAATGATTCAGATTTTCCAAGCATTTCACTCTGTCATCTTGCCCTTTTGATCCTAGCTCTGTTGTATTGTCATACACCAATATTGATCATTTAGTGCAACTTTTAATTCACACTGCAGCTCCATTTTGGATGAAGCAGTCCTTTCTAAAACTAGATCAGTTGCCTGTTTTTAGTATTCATTCTTTCAGAAGCACTCGTTCTCAGACAACTGTCTCATCTAGTAAACGTAATCCTAAAGTTTTGTTCGACGCTGTTAATAATAGAACAGAACACTTCCTGTCCTGTCCTGTCCTGTCCTGTCCCTGACCACGGCATGGACCCACCACCTGGAATTGGTCCCCGGGCGCCGACAAAGTGAGGGCTGCCCACTGCTCCTGGCTGCCCCTGGAGGAAGGACGGCCAGGATGAGATAAATGCAGAGACTGTATCTCATCGTTCGCCACTCCTGCATGTGTGTGTGTGTCACCCTCCGCATGTGTGTGGTAAATGTGTGATTAATAAATCATTCTTCTTCTTCTTCTTAATCTTATTACCCCTGTGCCTCCTGATGTGCCTGTTTTTTCAAATAATGACTGTAATAATTTCCTCTCCTAACTTTGGAGACAAGATTTGAAAGTTCAGGGAAAATATTAATTCACCTTATTGACTCACTGTCCATCTTGACCACTGAATTTGGAGGGTTTCTCTCCTATATCTCTAAAAAACCTCACTGACGTAGTATGCAGCATGAACATCCCTGTAGTCCCGCAGGCCCTATTTGGACCTAGTAACTTGTATCCAGATAATGCTGCATTCACATGGAACACGGGGGACGGCAAGCGGTACTTTCTGAACGACACTGGATAACGGCACTTTCTGAACGGCACGGGGGGAGCGAGGGGATGTACCACGGCAAAACATGACGATATATTGCTATGGTGATGTACAAAGACTCTAGACTTAAACTAAATTATTTCGTGTCTGTTATTATATATAAGAATTTTAGTAATGCATGTAGCTATAAAAATGAAGCTTACAATTAATATTTTATTGCAAACTTAAATTAATGCTAAATTTCCTCCAAAACGTATTATCATTCATAGTTGGTTAACGTTACACAAGCCGGCTATAAAGCATCATATTCATCTCCAAGCAGGTTTGACAATGGATTATTTTGCTATTTATTATGGATTAGGGATGTAATGATACCAAAAACTCATGGTACGACCCAAAACCCTAACCCTAACCCCCATATGACATTTATTGTGATATTTAAAAAATGAATGTTCTATATCTATGCAATCACCTTCATTCTGGGAATTATTGTTCTTCTGGGAGGACCTGGCTCAACGCCAAATTCCGTAATTTGATTGAGAACTTCTGCCACCCTCTTCTTGTAATCCATAACAACATGGAGATTATATGTTTTATGTTTATATGTTTGAGAAGTGAAATATCTTGCTTCTGGTGTTATTTGTTGTTGTTTCTTTAGCGATTGTTTAAGGAAGTGACATGATTGCTTCTTCTTCGCATCCTCTCTGCATCACTGCAACATTTTTTTTTATCACACGAAGAAGATACAGATACAATTTTTAACCTTATTTGTGACCCACCTTAGGGTCACATTTCGAAATTTGACATTTTTGTTTTTTCACATGATATGAAAGTGAGTGAACCATAGCTTCAAAACAAGGCATCAATTGTGGGAGTCAAGCAAATATTTTGGAAGCTCTGGCTTATTAAAGATTAAGGTTTTGAAAACAGAAGTTCTGAGAAATCAGCCCTTGAAGTTTTTCCAGTATTTCCAGACATTTGCAGCACAAAACACACATTTAGAAACACAATTTGTGATTTAAATAGTTACATTTGGACAGTGCTGTACTCCTTCAATGAGATAATGTTTTACTGAAATTATGTGTGAATCATTCATTTATATAAAATATTAGAAAATGCATAATTAAAGTTAATCCTTTAATTTTAAGTTTATAAGTTAATGTTTTTCATTCCAAGTTCATGCTCACTATACTTGCATGACCCCTCCATTATTCTGTAATTATCCTGCCTTTATTGTTTTATAACAACATTTGAGAAAGTGGCCCATTTCAGATCGTGTTTCAGATGTTAGATGTTATTTTATCAAAATGGTTTCACATTCTGACTTGACATCACATAGAATATTGAAGGATGATCTTAATCTGCATGTTTGCATCAAAGGGAACCGTTTGGGCTGTAGTTCGAGTGCAACAATGGGTGAGTAACTTTTTTTCTGGTAGTGGAGAGCAACTAGCCTCAACATTTTAATATTTATCAAATATTTAGAAATCAAAATCTAAGAAACACAACGGCTCGTCGTCACCCAGTGAGTCTCTGTTCCCTTCATTCCTACAAAAGAGCCATTCAAAAGAACCGGATTGTTTGTGAACGATCCAACACTAGTCTCAGGACTCGAGTCCTCAGCTATACTAGTGAAATAACCATGTAATATCGTAATAGATATCATCCCATGAGTCCCACAATGGTATTGAGACATTTTTTATCGCAATATCGCGAAATTCGATCCCAATTATGTATATATTTATGGATATTGTTATGCGGCTTCGATAGAGAGCGCATCTATAGAGATCTGTTTCCTGGTAGTGATCAATGTCTGATCACCTGGTTTCCACTGGCAATAGAAGCCCTTCTTTTATTATTAATTATTGATATTAAATAATATTATTATATGTATTTATTATAAGTAATTACCACCATAAATATATTAACTTTGACGGCAAATGCTGAGCACTGTTGCCGGTGATCTCTGCCAGCCTACCATCATGCTCCCATCCACTAACATGACTGAGGAGGTGTGGTTTGAGCGGCCATGCCTGTCTTGGGGCGAGTTGATTGGACCTGGGAGCAGGTGTCGTTGCACACCTGTGGAATTCAGTGGAATTGATGAGCACAGGTTAATACCACCCGTCCCCACACACACAGGAGAGAGCACTTGTCATGACAATGTTCCATCCACTCCCGACTTGTTACACCTTGCCACTCTCTCCAATAGACTGCTTTATCTTCACCACCATCTTGCTTGTCCCTGTGTTGGAGATCCCTGGAAAAGCCACTTGGGTGGTGTGTGGCAGGTGGAACTGCTGGTGCCTGAAAAGGGACCTTCCGGCACAGGGAAGGTAGACAGAAGGGCCATCCACAGATGCACTGGAGCCACAAGCAGCTCGGTGGATGGTCACAGCACCAGCCCTCTCCCGACTGGCAGCAACAACACCCAGGACATCCAGCAGAGAACTGGGGGAGAAGCAGCCACAGCAACCACCACTGGTAACTACATGCAGCTAGCTGCTCCTCCAAGCAGCCACCCCTAGGATCGTCAGCACCCTAACAGCCCCCGCAACAGCCAAGCCGGCTACACCTCCACCAGCCAGCACAGCAGCCGAGGCCCCATGCTCCAAAAGGGAGGAGGGGGTATGCCCTGGGAGAGTGTCATCCCATGGACTGTGCTGTTTCAGGGTTTTGTTTTTTGGACACTTTTGTTTGTTTAAGGTATGGGACCCCTGTGTCAGAGTCTGGTGCTTCATTATGTTTAGGTATGGGAACCCTGTGTCATAGTCCAGACATTTAATTGTATTGTTTTCCTTTTTTTCTTTGCTTGGTGGTGGTGGTAGGGGGAGGCAGGTTTCTCAATTTGGTGTTGGGGGTATGTCCATATGAGAGCCAGACCATCTCCGAATGTGGTCTGAGCCATCAGATCTCAAACCACATTGAGGACGCATTGGGTGCATTGGGTTAGTGATCAGATCTTGCTACCAGATCACCAAAGACGCATGTTAATTCCAGGTGTAAACGGGGTCTAAGCCTGTATGGATTTTGACCAAGCCTGTTTTGGTAGGTGTGTTCCATCAACAGGTAATGTCAATGTAGGATGGGCTGGCAGTGTGTACAATACATGTCTGCTATGAAACTCTCACAGTGAGGCATGACCTTTGCATGTTCCACAGTTCACATATCCATTAATTTGTCATATTTGTTAACTGTTGAGAAATCTAATTACAAACCTTGGGAGTGATCTGTATTTTGTTTTTACATTTTCGACACACTTGGGTGTGTGTATACCCTCTCTATCACCTCGGAGCATGCTAATGGAGGGATACCCCGACAATGAGCATCTCACCAGAGAGCAGCGGAACTTAAATTATAAACTGAGCTGTGCACACATGACCGTGGAATGCGCATTAGGAAGGCTGAAGGGGAGATGGAGGTGTCTTCACAATTGTCAGCAGCTGCAAGTTGTGTCTTGCCAAACTAGAGTGCATCACAAGGAGACAAGTTTCTGGGGAGGGAGTTGGTTGACCGCATGGGTTTACTGTGGATATTATTATGCCCTTCTTTTCCAAACTCTTGGAAAAAGTGTTGACTAAACAGCTCCCAGTGGTCCTAGATAAGCATAATATCCATGACAAATTCCAGTCAAATTCTGTTGGATGCATTCCACTGAAACAGCCCTTCTTAGAGACTACAATGACATCATGATGCATGGTTATACTGGTGAATGCTCTCTTCTATGTACTATTTAAAGCAGTTTTTGACATCATTAATAACTTCATTCTGATTGAGAGGCCTAGGCTTTGGGCAGCTTTCATCTTAGGAGCAGCTATGGAGTGGTTCTTTGCAGTATCTCTTGGTAACTGTGTCTGCCTCTGCTTCTCTGTCCTGTGGTGGGCCCCAAGGTTCTATTTTGGGTCCCATTCTGCTTCCTTTATACATGCTCACACTTAGGCACATTATTAGCAGCTTTAAAGAGACACTGAGTATATTACTCAAATGTTTAAAGTCCATTATTCCTTTATTCCTAACTTATAAATAAGTTAGGAACAAACAGTCAGTTATTTGTTAACTCATAAATAAGTTATGAATAAGTAAATAAAGAATGTTCTGTCTTTGTCAGGGGTTTTAATAGAATAAATACATACAAAAATGCCCATCAGTCTTATTTGATAACTATAGTACACTGCTGCTTAAAAAAGAAAAACTCAACATGGGCTACATTTTATGCTACATCGAAAGCAGTCTATCAAGCAGTCTATTCAACGTCCCATCCCAGAATAATGGACCCAAACGGTCCCTTGCCAAGTGACCATGCTAACCTTTCTGTCCATAATTCAAGGCTCAGCTGAGGAGGCGGCGTTGTGCGTGGACAGGGGAAACCAGTGACAGGAAGATTCACAGGACGTTGTAGCGGTCGGCGGAGGTGATGGAGTGGCAGAGCGTAAGTGATGGCTCGGGCATTTCCCTCCCGCCTTGGAAGAGTGTAATGGGCGTTTGACAGCCGGCAGAAGGACAGAAATGGACACAGTAATCATTAGAGGCAGATTAATGACACTGCAAACTGAAAGTGTGGTGCAGCCGGTGGCACCATCCGCTCTGATCACCTTCTGCCGAGTGGAACACATGTGGTTCATGTGGTTCAAAATGCTTTCTTTGAAGCCCACATTTAATCATACCGACTGATATTTTTGTTTAGAAATCTAAAGTTGATGGTAGCCATTAGATTACGCAATATGTGACAGATCAATCATAACTGTCTAAACCCAATATTAAAGTAGACACATATGAAGTCAGATGATTAACTTTGGACTAAACCTCATTTTTAAGGCCAAATTAAGTCCAGTAAACTCATAACTGGAAGCAAGCACTACACACACCTTGGACTTCCTAATAGGAAGTCACAAGGCACACATACCAAAGCCACCGAGATGTGTAAGTAACTCAGTAAAGAGAAAAACAGATTATAAATGGTTGGGTAGGAAAATACATATTCAATATATATTTAAAAAAAAAGGGGGTGAATAGCACGGTGGAGATGCCCTAAAAACGCTGCATAGGCTTTCTCCCATATCTTCTGATGCTTGCAAATAAGAATGCCATGCATTCCTTTCAACTACGACACCCTGCTTTAGCAGAAACACCCCGACACACATTTTCACATTTTCCCTTTACACCGCGTTAGCCAATATACAGGAACTAATGGCGGTGGATTTTCCAGGCGGAATCATTTGCGGACAAAAACCGGTTGACAAAAAAAGGTGAGGAAATCATTTTTCTTTCTGATTGGTGCCCTTGGAGGCTATAGGGAGACATTCAGGATAAGGAGCTAATCTGGGAGACAATCTGTGCCTCTGCATTTTCTTTTTTTTTTAATGTGAACAGAATTTGAATTCCCAGCATGCCTGTGGTGAAGGGGAAAATGGTTCTGGAGCCATTATTGTGGCCCCGTGCCGGGGCAAAAGATCTGACTGTGCCCAAGGACGGTGGGTCAAGATAATTACAGCACAGAGAATAACACCTTTTTTTATCCAACGCCCCTCGGCAGAAAAAAAGGGGGTTTGGAGGTATCCACCTCTGAACTCTTGAACGTCTGACTGACAATTCGAGGGAGGGTACTCCGCTGCATTTCTTTCTTCAAAGCTGTATTTCCGTTTTTCTTTTTTTAAATGAGGAAGGTTGGAACAGCGATGGTAATGTGTCGGTGCCGCTGGCGGAAACGTTTTTCTCGATTTAATCATTGCACCCTAACCCCCTTGCGCCTCAGCCATAAAGATCTACACTTACCTAGGACACTTTGTCTTTGGCTCCAGGGAGAGACCGACCCACTCACTCCTCAGCATCGTTCAATTTGCACAGCGGGGCGTCCCCTCGGTTCTGGAGGACGAGGACCACCGAAAGCCATTGCTCGATATCTGTGTTACACTTGGGGATGTTATGGGGTTGGAAGAGCTCTCCAGTGGTTGGTTACCTGAAACAAAATGGCTCTCAAAACATAAGCAACGCAGGATTTGCATCTCATCCCCGTTGCTGCCATTAAAGCATCAGGCTATTATATATTGTAAATCTTTTCCATTCACTAACAAATACACAACAGGCATTAGGTGTTTAGATTTCCCCAATGGCTCCGCCACATGCACATTTTACCCAATTAATTAATTCCATTTAAAACAATTAACATGTCAACATGCTCAGACAAGACGTGCATATAATGAACCACTGACTCTGAGAACTTTCTTTTAAATTTCACATATATATTTAACAATTATAAATATAAATATTTTATTAATAATGTCAACCTATATTTTTTAGTATTTATTTAATATTTTTTAACGAAATATATAACAAATTAAATTTAATAAGTCATATATATGACAATGATTACATTTGTTAAAATATGCAAATCTCCACCAAAAAGACTACTGGCTGTGCCAGCTATGACGTGTGTGTGTGTGTGTGTGTGTGTGTGTGTCTGTGTGTTATCTAAGGTGTAAAGAGTGACACAGCCAATACCATGTTATTTAACATTTGTTTTGTATGACTAATTACAGTAGATTAGAATAGACTTGATCTCATTTTACTGTTCCCATGGCAAAGCTACAATTTTGCAGTGGTTACAGGCTTATCAGTGATACAGAGTTGTAAGAAAATTAAGAAAGCCATAAACAAAACCATATACCTAAGTATTAAAGTATTTTATTAAATACTGCCAGAGCAGCTATCTGCAGCCTAGTTGAGTGTCAGTGATACTTTGACAGATACAAAAATATGAGGAGGTGCTTGTTCAATGTATGAAAAATATATGACAAATTATAAATTGGGATCATTCCTTTTAAATAATGCACCAGAATATCAAATCATTTGCAATGCATATGTATTAAATTGTTTATATATTTAATTATATGAAAGGTTGGGCATTTCCTTGAACATTATTTAGGTAAATGATCAAAAACTTTTGAAAATTGCGTTAATTGTCATTAGATTAGTCATTCTTGTCTGTGGAGATTATTATTATTATCCACAATGTATTGTTTTAGACACGTATTGAACACATGACTTACAGAGCTACACCTCTTGATATGTGTTTAAAATCAATGTAAATGTCCGAATGTTAGTCAATAAAAATAACTAAATGGAGCTACGCTGAGTGTACGACACACTTCCTTGTTTGATCAAAGAATGGACCGTATCTAAAAATTCCTAGGGATATTTCTAAAGACATCCAAGTATGGCTTCCCGAGAGCACCTCTTCCATCTGTGTAAATTTTTTTTTTAATGCAATAGCACTAAATAAGGCGATGGGATAATAACGACCATTTCTGTGCCTTTTGCACAACTCTCCTCCATAATTTCATCCTCTCTTGTTCTGCATTTGTGCTACTTACTCTTTGACCTTCATGGATGTTGGTATATTTTGGCTAGAAGCGCATCTATAGAGATCTTTAATAACCTTTCAGAATGTTTTCTGTTGACTGTTGAATCAATGAGGGGGGTGGACTGCCAAATTATAAAAGAAATAGCAATAAAAATGTAATTATAATTTATTATGGTTCATGTGCATTATATATCATACGTACTGCAGCATTCGCTCAGGCTAATATTTAAGGTTACAATTAGCATTTCCACTTGGTTCAATCCTTTGTTTTTCCCTAATTGGAACTTGTCATTGAAGCAAGGTGATACTGTTGAAACATCACACAAAGGTACAACAGGATGATACAGAAACAACAATGTTACAAAGACACAACTAGGCCCAATAGTCTAATCAGGCTGTACCAAGATTCCATAATTTGTTTAATCCTATCTGCCAGAGTAAGGAGGCATTAAGCAGAAAGAATGAGCACCTTAGGGAGGGAATTATTGTATTCGGTTGTGTGACTAAGCAGTGCTGTAGGGAACCTGATTCTCTCTCTCTCGTCTCTGCCCTTTAGATGGATGACTGCAAAGAGTGTTGCAGATCTATTTACAGTGATGCACTAATTATGTCCAGAGAAAACTATGGTACAGAGAAAACTAGAAAGGCCCTTCTATAGGCATTGTTTAACACATGCAAACGTCCATCTTTGCACAAGGATTTGTATTCGTAATAGATCAAGAAAACCATCTCCGCAACATCTTTTCCAAAACTTCTGTGTTTTGCCCCAAGAATTGAAGTCTATTACACTATTGCACAAAACTCCAGTTTTATAATCAAGACCCGAAAGCGAGATCAAGGCAAGACTACGTTTTTGGGGCATCAAGACTGAACCAAATCTGAGACGAGTATCTGAGTCCATCTGTCTGGGGCATATCCGAGTCAATACACTCTCAAGTCCGAGAGTCCTTAAAAATGCAGACTCATGACGAGACTCATGACTACGTCTAGACTCATGGAATTATAATCCTCCTTAGCCGATTACTGATATCTACAACATGGGAGGAGTGTCTATAATTCATGATAATTCCCCCAGATTACAACTTTTCTGAGGTAAGACTCATGATAATGCCATGATAATATACTCGTGTTTTCCCGACGCTTGTAGCCTGGGAACCAGACGAATCTGCGAGCTCATGTTTAATTTGCTCTGGCAGATACATCTGATGCCCTTTCCATTCAAACTGATTTCCACCAGACCATGCCAGGGTTGGTCCAATCACAACCGTTTATCTAATACGGGGCGGGTTTGATACGATGACGATACAGAGGAGCGCCGTTGAGGCTCTTGGTAACTTGCCATTGAGGCAACTTACCAAGATGGCTGCCGCTGACGTGGAATGGTCTGTTGGATGCACACATCGGATCTACTACATATTTATATATAAGTCTTATATATAACTGGATAGTATATTTTCTCTAAAAGAAGAACAAACAACTGCACTTAAAGCTTTTGTTGATAAGAAAGATGTGTTTGCCGTACTTCCCACAGGATTTGGTAAAAGTTAAATTTTCCAACTGTGCCCCACTGGTTGCCATTTTTCCGTCACTCAGTCCGTCACAAGTCCATGCCCCTTGGAAATCGAAAATGAACTGAGAGGTTCCAGACTAATATGCTTTTGTAAATTGGTCTGGCGATGTCTGGTTATGACACTTCATGAATCCATTGTCAAGGAAATACACAGACCCTGAGGCTTCCTGTAATTAACTCCCATATTCAGACTTCTTCAATTACTCTTAACAGGTCGGGCTATGGTTCCGCTTCGTTCAAAGCCCTATTTACACTGTTTTTTAAAGCTGTTTGGACATGTCTTGTTGGCCGCCAAGTATTTGAATTTCAGTCATATGATGATACACAATTCAAACTTCAAGTCCACCACATCCTATTATTTTAGGAGCTTAGCCAATTATACCCCCCCACTCCCACACACACACACACACTCACACACGATCACTCCTAACGCTCTACCAATTAGTCCAGGAGAAATACTTGTTTTTAAAGAGGTGATTATGTATTCAGCTATAACAACAACAACAAAAACTGTCGAGGGCTACAGTTTCTCCAAAGTCCATTAAAATGCTCGGCGCTAATTTGGCTCCCTGAGAAGCATGCAAATGCTTCTTAAAAAGGGCGCCGTAACTGTAAGTTCTGCTTAAGATGTGAGTCAGAATCCGAAGAAGGTTTTATTTGAGTTTTTCTTTTCTTTTTTTCTTTGGTCAAATTTCCTGAAGGGGGACAGAGGAAATTATGAGTGTGCACTGGGCAGCAAGGCAATGGCACTCAGGGGGAACCTGACATTTCCTTGGGACTGAGAGACTGCATTTATTGGTTCAGTGATGTCTGACATTCAGCTTTGAGGGACTTATGCAAAAACGCACTCATGTAAAATGCATGGGACAAGTTGGGCGCTTAAAGGTACCAATACCCTGTTAGGGCGATCGGTTCACTAAGTCTCTGTACCGTGTCTAATATAAGATAAAGGTGTTTATTGTTTATCAGATAAACAATCTGTGTCTTTATGTGTAGAGTTTCTGGTCAACTGCTCCTGTGCGGGTTTCAATCAATTTCTATAGATCTTGAGGTACAGTGATTATTGGACGTCACGCAGAATCAGAGTAAGAGCTTTAATGGGGGTGTTCCAGCAGGGCCAGATTAAATGGATACATTGTTCTTTGAGGGACTTATTCTTATCCATCTCCCCCGACACATTTTGATACTTAAATGCGTCTCAATTTCAAGATACTAGATCCAATGAAAGTAACATTTATAATTATTTATAAACAACAGTTAAAGTTTGGCATTGACTAGAATGATACAATATCATTTTATCATCATCCTATGGAGTCCTGACACTAGTGGGGATGGAGAACTCTAGATTACCTCTCTGCAGAACTAGCTGGGACCTGATATTGGTGGAGAAGTGAGATGATACTGGAGATTTAGAACCTGATACTGCTGGAGATGGGACCTGATACTAGTGGAGATGGGACCTGATGCTGGTGGAGATCAGGTGGAGGTTGGAGCGCAAGAACATGTGAAATGACACACAACATGGAAGCCAGCAACACTACAAATACTTGCAGGCTGCAACAGGATTGGATCTCTGAGGGTGTGGCAGACTTTGAAACTGATTGGTTGAGTGAAGTAACTGCAGGTGATTCAAATCTCTAATGACAATGATTAGTGACAATAATTATACGTCCTGTATGAACTTTCGCTAAAGCTCTATTTGATACTCCATTTGATACTGTTATTGATAATTACTATTATTAAGTTCAATATATAGTTTTCGTTTGCTCTATATATTTGAGTATTTATACCCCAAATGAATACATATTTATTGAATGTGCGTTTCCATGCATATTTCAATATGTTGTTGTATATAATTTACCCATGTGACAAATAAACAGAGGGAGCTGCCTTGCTTGGCTACATCCTTCAGCCGTCGTGTTCTTGTAGAGGACAGTGTCATCATTCTACATCTATAGTATGTGCCTTTTCAGCTGGGTTGACATGTTAAACATTCCCAGGTCACTTAACCCTTGTCCCTTTACTGGTGCATCTGACATTGACAAATGGAGATGCAACTAGAGGCAGTGATGAACACACCACTCTATTTAGTTGTCGGTGTGGGCTTGGCTAAATAGCAATGCGTTACCTTTTGGCGGAGAGCTACAGCCCGACTCGAGAGGGCAGTTTGACAAATTTCACTCTCGGGGAAGGGTTTGTAAATGTTTTGATCTAACCTTTTTGTTCATAATTATCTAGTTATCATTGTTGATTGTCCTATTTGTCTTTTCGGATGTGGCCAGGGTAGATACGTTAGGCATTTAGACTTCAGATGCCCACAGACGACATGACTTTCAACATCCTCACGTCGCCGGTGTTCATACTACGCTATTCTTTTTCTTACATTGTTTTGTCTTGCGGACGGGTGTTCAAACTACACAGTGCGTCCCAGACGACTACACTCAGCGAGCGGCGAGAGCTGCTGGAGACTGCCGCTCGAGACTTGAATAGACTTGACGAGACTTGGGTGACTTTGACAAAAGTAACCAAAAAACAAAAACAAATGTAACTTCATAATGAAGAAAAGATTGCTGGACATTACGTAGATTTGGAGGAGTGGGTGGGGAGACTGGGTGGATTAATGGATTAATTGTGGATTAGTGGATTAATCATGCAGAGACTTGGAAGTAAATTATTATTATTATAAAGTCCTAAATAGTGAAGTGCAACAAAAATACAGAAAATTATTTTATTTTAATATACATTACTTGCATTGCATTCCATATTCACTCCGACATTGTATTACTCCACCTCCCCTGGGTTTCCTCTCGTGCTCATTGGCTTGTTGGTCGCTGCCTTTGTTGCCGATCTCCCAAGCTATTTCAAACTACAAGATCTTGTGCTGCCAGCTCCTGAGCTATTTCGCGATATTTGTCGCAGACCTTGGGACATCGGCGATGACTCAAAAAGCCGTCTGGGCCAGCTCCCAGCGTGTCCTTCAAACTTAAGCGCTGCGAGAGGTGCCGATGTGGGGCTGTTTGTCGATCTCAGAAATTTGTCTGGGACAGCCAGATCCGGTCAAATATCTCTTGTAGTCTGAACAGGACTTCAAATCTTCCAAGTCTTCCAACAAATCTTACCTTGGCCTCTGACTGGTAATAATTCTCATTCTTAATACCGCTGTTTAATGTCAACACGGGAATATTGCTAATGCAGAGGATACAGAGCAGCTAGCCACTGTAGACTGAAGTCGCTTTCTCTTCACCACCACCCACTCTATTTTCCTACCTACCGGTGACACATGCACACGGATACACACCCACATCAACACACACACCGTCTGCAAATCCACGCCGCCCAGCTAATAAATCTTTCCTCGTTAATCATTTAGAGGAAGCAATTTGTGGAACACCTGTCCTATGCAGGAGGCCATTAGGGGCTTCCAAGGAAGGAGCAATGGAAATCGAATGGCTTTCTCCAGCAAACGTATTGGAAGACAATACTGGCC
>OMKR01011877.1:13805-30058 GCA_900302355.1 Cyttopsis rosea
AAAGTAGGCAAGGCTTATTGAGGAGGCTCCTTCTGAAATAAAATTTTAAGTTGCATGCTGCAAAGATTGAAGATTAAACACATTTGGCATCTACAGACACCCTATACCCACTTGTTGTTCTTCAGACGCCGCCGGAAGCCTTTCTTTAGCTGCTTGATTCGGTTCTGACATTGTTCCGTGGACCTCATAAAGCCCCTCTCTGCCATCTTCTGTGAAATTAACGTGAATATGTGTCGGTTTTTTAAGCAGCCCTTCAGCTCGAGCTGCACCGTGTCCTGCCCCCAAATGTCGAGCAGGTTGAGAGTCTCGTCGTCCGACCAGGGGACCCTGTTGTCCGCCATCCAGGTGTAGGAGGCCTCCAGAGAATCTGAAATGGCACAAGTAGCTTTGCTTACTTGAAGGGCTCCCAAAGTAAGTTATTTCAGAATAAAACATAATTGACATCATAAATATAATGGTAGACATTCATTAAAACACAAACACAGATTAATAGATATGGAAGCACACCTGTGTATTCTCCACATATGGAGATTAGAGGAGAGTCTGCTGAACTCCCAACTTCCACTGGGGAATCCCTGCATGGGCACACACACACACACACAATAAGAAAATAGCAAGAGATAAGAGCTAATTCTTGCAATACTCACCTAAAATCTAAACTGATAATTACGGCTTAGACACAAATAGTAAATGGAATAATAATTCATAAACAGGTTCAGGAATAATGAAAAGGTTATGACAATAATTACATTTTCTTAAAAGCATCCTCCAGTATTTTTTGAACTATTTCGTGTTTTTATATGGCACTCCATTCTGAAACACATTTCCAGTCACCACCATTTTTTTGTCAAATAAATGATTTTGGAAACAAAAATTCAAAATTTAAAAACCGTTAAAAGGGTGCTTGTCATTTAGTGACATGATTATCCAATTGCTATGAAATAAAGCCAATTGTTCACATTTGTTCTGATGCAAGTCTGTTAAGGCCCTTCCGTTTGGAGGCCGAAAGCAGGAAGTGAAAGTGTCAGGAGGTGGCCTTTCAAGCATTTCACCAAAACTGAACAATACATCCAGCAAAAATGAGGAAGGCGTGCGAGAGGGGGTCAAAGAAGCATTGAAACAAACAGGAAGGTCTACCAACGGTTTCTCAATATGGAAGCCATGAAACCGTTCTGCTGGAAGGATCATCTTACAGGGACAGTGTCCTCTCAGAAGGCCGCTTGGAGGGGGCTTCGAAACCCCCATTGACTTTCCTCTTCCTCAGAACCCGTCCTCCCCCGCTCGTGTTCTGCATGTTGCTGCTGGCTGCGGGATCCGCAGTGGCAGAGTGGTCCGCGGGACTCGATGCAGCGAGCTGGAATGTGTTATTCAAAGTCTGCTCTCTCCTCTCACGTGAAAAGCTGCCATTTCCGCCTCTAACGTTTAGCTGCCCGTTCCCTGAATCTTTTTTCTCCAAAGGTTTATGCTGGGTTCTCTCCAACCGTCCCCTGCCATCGCTCTTTAGATTAGCCCCGTCATTGGGAGCATCCTGGTGTTCTTCTGCCTTCAGGAGTCGTGAGTCATCAAGTCTGGTCATGGGAGTCACAGACAGGGATGAGAGGATGCAGTCATCCATTGGTAATAAACGGGGATCTACAATTGAGAGAAAGAGGTTGATGAGAGGCCAGGTTTAAATACTATAAATCTATTTTTTCCGAGTCTAAGAAAAGTTATCAAAAAACTAAAACGCTCAAAAGTACTTCAAATAATGCTTGTTTTACTGTGTTGGACCACCTTCGTCTAAAATATATTTTTTGACATTTTAGCAAATCGGACCTTGATATTGACATTGCCAATTTGCCATATAAGACCAAAGTATTTCCAAAGGGTTTAGAAATAGGTAAGCAACACAGAATTTGTTGAGTCATAAGGCTGACATTTTTTGTTTGATGAAACGTGTTTTGGCATTGAGTCTTAATTTGGTTGCCATGTTATAAAATATGAATGTTCCAACTCCAAAAGGTTAGTGCCACTGTAATGACATCACATCATGAAGACCTTTCAAACACTGGCCCGGCACCCCCTACAGTTTGCAGACCAGACACGCTTAGGCATGGATGATGTACAGAGCTGTCTGTCGGATGTAGTGGAGACCAACATGCAGGACAGCATTGTCTCACTTCTTGTACTCTACAAATAAGACTTCAGAAGCCATACACTTCAATATCCACAAGGGGTTCTTGATTAACGAGGGTTGCATTGGCAAGGACAAGACGTGCAGAAGTGGAGTGTTTGCAGTGTTGAAGGTGGTGTTTTGTTGGGTGGTGTAAGATCAAGCAATTACAATTTAGCAAGGCAAAGGAGCTGATGGTGGACTTCTTTTAGAGGCAAGGATGAGGACCGAACACATGCACATCTTACATTAACCCGTTCCATCCCATAAATGATTAGCTAAAGCAGCTAAGAGGCAGATCAAGCAATGGAGCGCTTCAAGGATTTCCAAGCTTTCTTTAGTGCTGAAAAGCTTGAATACCAAACATCTCAAACCAAGCATTGGCAGGAACAACTGCTTTTAGACTATTTTATTGTCAGAAATAACTGCTAATTGTTGTATTGTAACTGGGTATTTGACAAATAAAGTGCCCGTTTGCTAGAACCCCTTACCTTTGGACCTTTGGACTCTTGGGCCAATGGATTATGACACAGTGTTGTTGATTCACACTGTTGTTGGATTGTGCAGTAGAACGCCCCTCCCTTTCCAGTCTGAACAACTGGACATCCCACCGGACAAAACACTGTGACTATACCTTTAATTATTATTACTATAAAAAATTAATCTTCAAGGTGAATTATTCAAAGAGCTCATATCGCTTCAGACAGATGTGGTGCATTACAAAGCTCGACTTTACGAAGGGCGATTGGTAGTTCACTACCTGTTCTGGGATCTGCCTGGATGTCATGAGCAACAGCATTCAATAACGTGTACTAACCAGAAGTTACTTTTACATCAACAGATGTATGCTATAGGAGAGAAACACTTGCTGTCTTGCCAGGTTGCTGCTTTACAATTGTGACAGACTACATTAGATGTCAAATGTCAATAAAAACTAACCTTTTTCTTCAAAATGGCCAAGGTTGCTGTGGTGTTGAAGCACTGCCTTCATTCCTTCTGGTGGGTGGAAGGACTGTAAACAGTCATTCATGAATGACGGCACATCTGCCATCCATGTTACCATCTACAGAAATAGACTCAGTTACCATCTTTATTGGTAAAGAAATTACACTTCAGTTCATGTTAACAAATTACATGTGATAACATGTGGAACATTTGGAGTACGTATGAAACCTATGTATGGTGCTAAATGATGCACTGTAAAAAAAACAACAACCTAACCTTAACTCACGAGTGGGGGTTATACAGAGCATCAGCTAGAACCATACATGGGTTTCACATGTGCTATACATGGGTTTCACATTTGAATAACTTGTTCCAAAAACACATATTTTCACATGCATTTCAAGTGTGATGACACATAGTTAAATGTGAAATGTCACATTTGGTTTTCCCATATGAAATAATGTGACTTGTTTTGTACGGGTTGACATACATTTATTTTGGTCTTTGACAACTTTATAAGTTGTTTCTTTGTGATCGCTCTGGTAGATCCAGACAATCTGTCTGGATCTGCCAGAGCAATTAATTTATTGAATATTTAATGAACTGCTTATAAATACAGTGAAGATTAGATTACTTTCACAATGCAAAACTAAAAGTGAACAAATACAACACCTCTGAGAAGTCTGGGACTGGCAGCAGTTGATCTAGTCTTGATATAAACTCCCACACCAACATCTCCAGTGCTGTGTCATATTTTGATCCAAAGTGTTCAGGAAAGATCTCCTACAGATGAGAGAAAGGAAAAGAAAGGAAGAGAAAGGATGGATAGGGGAAAGGACAGATAGTTAGAACAACCTTCTAGCACTTTTAATATCCAACTAACATAAACATCTTGTGGTTAAATGTCTTTGCTGTCCTTGACATCCATCATCCAATATACCACGACGCCATACAATATAAAATGGTCAAGGTCAAGTGTAAAAAAAAACAAAAAAAAAAAACCTCAAGCGAATCTCCTTTGTGTAATTGTTGTGTGATTTATTTATTTATTTATTTTTTAAAGCCACTAAGCAAGAAGTAAATGTCGAGGAAAGTGGCATCTGTGCCTAATTACCCAAACTCTTTATGCATCCTTTGGCAGGAGAACCAAGGAAGAAAACCAAAAAAGAAAGATCTTAAAAAATATCTTATTCCATAAGGGGATTAAATGATAGCAGTTGATCAGAGGTATGGGGAAGTGTATTAGCAGGTTACTATAGTTTTGTTGCCAAGACAGATAGTCTTGGCACTAAAACACATTCTCTTCCGTGCCCTTTACACTAGATTGTGTTATCAGCATGTAACCCTAAAACTATCCAGTGAAAGTAATTGAATGGTAGATTAGATGGCACGTCATTTCATTAAGTGGTCCAAACTCGGGGAAGACTTTGTGTGAGCTCACCTGAAAGAAGTTCGCTCTCTCTGAGGGATCTTCTAGTAACGTATGGACCAACTCCACAAAGTTCACCTCAGATTCCTCCACGTGATCAATTGTTGTCTGTGACATACAACACATAACACATGTACATGGTCACCCACACATGTCCCCGCTGCCTCTCACGTGTCAGTGTTGAGTAATAGCTGGTTCTGTTTGCCACAGTCAACAAAATCATCTACCGGGGCCTTCCTCCAACCACCGAAACAGTGCATTTGTTGTCTACAGTAATGTATCACAATCATTACTGTCCAAATGGTCACAGAGAGATGGACAGGAAAACACGACACAGGAAATCATATAAGCAGAATAAAAACAAGGGAATCTCCAAAATGGTTTGACCCAATAAACAGCAAAGCTTACAGGAAAGGACTATATCACAGTCTCAGCGGAATGGGAGACTCCAGGGTATGTTAAAGGTTTAGTGAAAGCCCCATTAGAAAATATTCACATTCCAATGGAGTAACACACATAGAAAGGACTTAAAATTACACAGAGGAAATTTCTCTTTCGTACGTAGCGTGTTTCCCCCAACTGCCACCTTGTTTTCTACATAACTCTAAGGGAAGCGGACACTCTTAAAAGCCCCAAACTCAGCCGCCTACAAAGATCTGAATCAGCTGACCAATTACAGAGCAGAAAAGTGTAAATAAGATCAGATACAAAATAGAAATCCGCTGAGCTGTGGTCCGTTGTTATGGATACTACATGTACTTAATCTGAGCCGAGGCAGGGTTTTTTGTAGAAAAAAGAAATAAAAATGACGCCCAGATAGATCTTAGCGAGCCAGGAAACAGCACAGCAGCCAAGACAGAGTGAAGAGGAAATATTGGAACACAGGGGAATAAAAGAAGAAGAAAAAAAAAAAAGAAAAAAAAGACATAACAGAACCAAGGGGTGCACAAAGCAAGAGACAGGGCAGAAGGAAAATATATTTAAAATATAAAATTATAATCAGATTATGATTCAACAACAGTAAAAGTATTCGACAACAGTAAAAGTAAATGTTGATTATGATTTCTACGTAATGCTTGCAATCAATGTAATGATGAATGCGTTAAGAATGAATGATAACTTCTTTATGTGACCATTGGAACAGATATTATATTACTGAGGAAATAAGGCACTATCAGTTAATAATGGGGAAATAAACCTTTTTTCTAATCTCTAAAAAATTTTTTTTTAATATTATTATAATATTAAATATTGTTTAATATGTACTTGGAGGAGTCTCCAGGCGCACGCACTGCAGAGGGCAGCCCACACTGGGCTGAATGAATGAGCTGAGTGTAGTCTGTCCGTCCAACCTCATCTGGCGCACAGCTCAGAGTGAGGAGCTTTACAAGCTGTACATTACATTGTACATTACATCCGGAACTTCAATGTCAGAAAGGGCTGTAAATAGCGCGTTGACCCGGGTGTCGTGTTTCCACCGCTGCCAATTGGCGCTGGAGCCAAAAAAAAAAAAAACAGTGACTACCGAGTCATTTGTCCCGGGAATGAATGCCGATTGTACCCTTTCCCACTGAAGCCAAAAGCAGGATGTTAGCGGGTGTTACCGGGTTTTTTGTGCAGTGGAAAATGGGTATAAGTGGGAAAAAATCATGTTAAAAACCTGGTTGTTCTAAGGTGTCCATTGGAACAAATTCTAACTTTGTGTATGTATACAATTTGGTGGGCTTCCTACATATAAAATCTGAATGAGAGTGAATGTGAGTCAAAACTTGTGATGTATACAGGACTCCCCATATAAAGAGAAAGGACTTTGGTCTTTTAATAACAAACTATTGCTTGGCAAGGGTTTCAAAGATGGATGATCATCTCGTTCCAATGGCACCTGTCAAGAGGTGGGATATATTAGGCAGCAAGTGAACAGTCAGTTCTTGAAGTTGATGTGTTGGAAGCAGGAAAAATGGGCAAGCGTAAGGATCTGAGCGACTTTGACAAGGGCCAAATTGTGATGGCTAGAAGACTGAGTCAGAGCATCTCCAAAACGGCAGGTCTTGTGGGGTGTTCCCGGTATACAGTGTTTAGTACCTACTAAAAGTGGTCCAAGAAAGGACAACCGGTGAACCGGCGACAGGGTCATGGGCGCCCAAGGCTCATTGATGCGTGTGGGGAGCGAAGGCTAGCCCGTCTGGTCCGATCCCACAGAAGAGCTACTGTCGCACAAATTGCTGAAAGAGTTAATGCTGGCTATGATAGAAAGGTGTCAGAACACACAGTGCATCGCAGCATGATGCGTAGGGGCTGCATAGCTGCAGACCGGTCAGAGTGCCCATGGTGACCCCTGTCCACCGCCAAAAGCGCCTACAATGGGCACATGAGCGTCAGAACTGGACCATGGAGCTATGGAAGAAGGTGGCCTGGTCTGATGAATCACTTTTTCTTTTACAGCATGTGGATGGTCTGGTGCGTGTGCGTCGTTGAGATGGCACAAGGGTGCACTACGGGAAGAAGGAGCCGGCCCCACCTCACAACTTACAGGAGTTAAAGGATCTACTGCTAATGTCTTGGTGCCAGATACCACAGGACACCTTCAGAGGTCTTGTGGAGTCCATGCCTCGACAGGTCAGAGCTGTTTTGGCGGCACTAGGAGGGCCTACAAATTAGGTCACATATTAGGCAGCTGGTTTTACTGTTGTGGCTGACCGTGTATATCGAATAACAATATTGTGATATGAGACTAGATATCGATATGGAATTTTGGTTATCATAATATTGCGATATAGTTAAATGTTGTCTTTAAGGCCGAATACAAGAAACATCTATGCAGCGTAAACATCTCATGAAAGCAAGAATAGTCCCCAAAACGATTGCCAAATTATCAATATCGAGCTATATCGATATCATGGTATTTGATTTAGTCAATATTATCCAGCCCTACTTCTGGGGGTAATTTTGGTAAATGGAAGCAAATCTGGTTCTCTCTGACACAGTGGAGGCCAGTTGGGTTATGAAGGCAGTTAAAGTGACACATTGTACCAATTACCATTTCACACCACCACGGATGCAAATATTTTCGCTGGGGATCGAACCCCTGACCCTGGCAGCGTCGGTGCCAAAGCTCGACTCGCTGAGCTACAGACGGGAAGTGGAGCGCTCGGCTCAAACAGCTACATAGGCTACATACTAGACTCCCTTACGATTAATGTCCGGTTATAAAAAGAGGCACACGTGTCTGCATTTTGTGAATGAACAGTGGTTAGCAGGTAAGGCCTGCTCCCAGTTGGCCAGGCTGCACTAAGCTAATGCCAAAATGGCTCCTGCACGTTGATCTTACTCTGGCAAGGCAGCTGAATCTCAGGTATTTTCACACTTCCATTACTCAGATTTATGGAAAAGAACTTATGATGTACAAATTAACAGTCACCGTTTACAGACCCCTGTGCACGTGGCCTCCTGCAGCTTTCGTGAATAAAGGTTTTAGATTCTACATCAAAACCAGATGTGGGGGAACGCTGTAACAGTAGGCGCTTTCACTTTATTGGAAAGGTGAGTCATTACAAAGGAGAATAAATTCACAAATAAACAGCATTGGGAACCTTCTTATCCATTTAAATGGCACAGGTGGCTTCGCCTTGTGAAATTATTTTTATTGGAGCTAGTTAAAAATTAGCATCAGCTAGGCAGGCTATGATGTTTTCTTGGCAAACATCTATTCAACACAGGCCTGGGTTTCCACTTGGTAACACAGCACTGTGTGGCTGCTATGACGGATTCTGCTATAGCGAGAAATGTGATCACCTTGCCGTTATTTGTACTTCAATGTCAACCTAGTTCACATGTCGGAGATTTGAGTAGATCTGGTGTTTATTTTTTTCTGTTATCTGAGCAATTTTTCAATCAACATTCACCCATCACCTATATAGAAAAGCATGCATGCACACAACCATCCCCACACACCAACACACAAACATTTGCATTCAAAAATTACATCTTTCATTAACACAGACACGCACACACACACACACACATCCCCAAACACACAAATTCCCAAACACACACACATAGTTACCAAACAAACAGAAAGGAAAAATAAGGAGCACCTCGCAACCTGGGGTGGCTAATGACTCCCCTGGAGGCTTCGTCTGAGGTGAGAGGGTCACTCCAATGTTTATTCAGCACCGCCCCAACCAGTCGCCACCACCTATTGATTGCTCTGATTATTCTATGTCTCTCTTGTGACAGGACACGTGCGTGACAGGTGAACCCTGCGAGGGCCGGGCTGCGCTCATTGTACTATCACTGCGTCTGATGGCAGATCTGGGTGGATAGTTGGTGCAATCCACGTCACACGACATGTTGGCGAATGCACTGACATCCGTTGTAAATGCCTCAACATTGAAATTAGGTGCTTAGTAGGGGCTGTCAACACACACACACACACACACACACACAAGCTGTCAAGGTCTGTTTTGAAGAAAACCGGATAGAAAAAACAATACTAAAAACTTGGGGGTTTTAGGGAAAAAAAGACAAAAAACGGGGGGGTTTTAGGGTACTCGATGCCCGGCGTTTGGCGTTTGATTTCCATGTAGTTGACAACCAAGTTAAGAGTTAAAAAATGTAAATTTTGATTTGCATCAAAATATAAATGATTAATAAATATATATATTGAGATGTCAATTTATAGGTGGATTAAACTGCAATTCCTAGAATTCCATTCAAAACTGTAACAGGTTATTTTCAACATCCAGGTGTACACTCGTCGTTTTTGTGAATTGCCCAGGAAAGGCAGACCCCACCACCAACAATGGAAACAACATATAGAAGAGCAGATGCATAACACAAATACATTGAATGGCTTTGTCTGATAAAGTTAAAGCTAAATAAAGCAACAAACATGGGATTTTCTTTACAAAGAAATCTTACGGATTACCACTTTAGTACTGTAGCAAAACCTATTGAGACAAAAGATCTTTCCAAACTTTCCAAATGTCATTAAACATTTATCGTTGTTTTGGGAACAATACTGTACTGGAAAACAAAGAATTAACTGTCAAGTCACCTATCTGCCAAAAAGAAAGCCACTGCCACACGAGAAGAGATTTTGCAACATTTAGACTTTATCATCTGTGGTCACTTCATGTTCTGTTTCAAATATTCACCAAAACTGTTGCCTCTTTTCAAACCAGGAAATTCAAAGTCTCTTCATGCATGGATGGTAAACAACCATCCAGGTTTTGATTCACCGTAGCATTCAAGCCGCTGACAGGTCCAAAACCTAATGCCTACCATAAGGCTATCTCTGGTGTTCGGTTTGAATATTTGAGCTGTAGACCCGGAGACAATGAAGGCTGGGCCATAAAAATTGATATCCTACCAGATGCAAACCAAATGTAGACATTGTGCAACTTAAAATGGTAGTTTTAATGCAGTGGCCTATAAAAACAAGAGTAGGAACTTAAGAGTCACACAGAAATTAGCATATGTTAAAGTAAACGATAAAACTTATACATACTACCAACTGATGGCCATTAACATGATACTGTCTAACCAATGACGGTAAAATACCACTCTTTGTTTTTTACGGTGCACCAGTTAGCACCATACATGTGCTTTTATATGTGATTCACATGTCAATCGCATGTTATCGCTTGAAATTTGCTCCAAAAACAGATACTTTCATATTAATTTCACATGCGGTGGCATGTGATTAAATGTGAAATGTGGCATGTGGATCACATGTGAAATCGTGAGACTTTTTTGTTAGGAGATCACACATGTTTCAGCAACAGCAACCTTTTAAGTAAATGTACTGTATGTTGTCTGTAGTTTGCTGCAACACAAATCAATAAGAGAAGGGTAAAATGGTGGCATTAGGTTAAAGAGAAGCTTGACTAACCAAGCTGATCTGTAAACAACTTAGTCCGAATATATGAGCCAAAGATCAAATAGCCAAGACAAGGTGAAGACGTGTAGGATAAAAGATCAGCTGCCCACCCCATCAACCACCACCATCAACAAACTCCCATCACCAAAAAAAAATAAAATAGCACACACACACACACACACAGACATCGACATCATTTACAAAACACACACATTAAAAATAAACTCACACCCCACACACCCAACCCAAAGCTCACATATTGGATCAATGAAAGTCCTGGGGCCCTGGGCCAGCACTATATTACACACCAAAACTTCATATTCATTCATTGATTTTACTTTCAGAATAGTATATCACTGAACTCCAATGGGAGTGGAAAACAGAGGCCAGGGCCGAGGTCAACCCTCACGTCGACGGATGTTTGCACAATATTGATGGCGCATGCAGAAAGAAATGACTAAATATAGATCAATAGCTAGTTTCCCAAGCAACGACAGCCAGCTCCAGATATAAATACATCTTTATGGCTACAGGAGTAGCCGTAATGAAGTGGGCTAAATATCTAACCCTTAAGGTAAACTCTTTGATTAGCCAAGGCCAAAGGTGACCGGAGGGCTCTCCTGATGGTAGGATGCCACGCTTCCAGTGGCCCCGGGATGCTAATGCACACAGGGGGCCAGTAAAGGGGCCATGGATACAATAGGTCACAACCTCAAGGCAGAATGATCTGTGCAAACGGACCCTCCTTTTCATTTGTAATGAGATGAGCCCAAGCAAAATCATTCTCCATCATGTTCAAATAACGCATAACATGCATAATGTATACTGTATGTTATATTGTTACATTAAACCTTGACCCTATTCCAAATGTATCGACCAGAACAGAAAATAGATGCTCTGCTAACTGAGCAAAAAATTACCAAGAAAAACAAGTACCAAGTAACAAATATATTTGTTTGCAGAGCTAAGAATGGAAAGTACTCTTGAATCAGACCAGGCTACGTCAGCCAGGAGCTCTGGCTCACAAATGATGAGTGTTGCTGTTCCTGTTGATGAAGATGGAGGCTCACAGGCTGCCTGCTCTTATTCACAGCACAGCTCAATTAATAAGGATAACAGCCAAAGCAACGGCCTCCCCGGCCCCTCCACAAACAACAGGGCCATAAAATGGGAGGAACCAGATCGTTGCCCTGCTCCTTAATTAAATGAAAGCTGTTGGGGTTCATTTGCCTGCCCCCCCCTCCCAACTGATACCTCTTAGTTAAAACCAAACAAAGAGGCAGCGCATCGAGCCGGTCAACACAACGATGAAGACCTCCCAGACGCCATCCCCGCTCGGCCCTAAATCACAGCCAGATAAACTGCCCGGTGGGTCCTTGCCGGACCCCCCCAGTGGCAGGACCAGAGCGGGTCAGTCAGCGGATCGACACCTCAGTAGCAATAAGTAATTCTGTAGCGGATTAGTGGCATGATGGTCTGATCAATAAAGGGTGCTCAGGCCATTAGGAATGCAGTGAGGAAATAGCCCCCTCCGGTAATAAAGCAGGGCGTCTGGGTTCTCCTTCATTTGCTGGCTCCATTAGTGTAATGGTATCATTATCAGCCACAGCCGTATTTTTCGGGGCCTCGGCTTTTCCACAGCTGTACCGGCAGGGGTTTGATGAAGCCCTGAGAGCCCCCACGTCGAGCACTCCCCTCTCACCCGTTCCAACCAAAGCCCGGGTGTAAATCTATCTCTGCTGGAGCTTGTGCGCTGCCCTGCCTTAGGTATCCCTACCCATGTTTTATGTCACCACCCAACACTGTTTCTCCATTATTGGCTCATTAATAGAGCAAGAAGCATGTAGCGAGGGTTAAGAAGGCGAAAAAGATGGCCGGCGGAGCACAAAGCTGCTGAATGTGCTGAATCTGACACCCCCCTCTTGCTAAAACACCCAGCCCAACATGACAGGACGTCGGCATTAGTCGCCATAAATCGTTACCTTTACACTAATTCACTGGCTAACATTTTGTGGGGGAGAATTGATTAACCATGTCTGGATGTGTGGCCACATAATCAGCTTTTACCTTGCTAGTTGTTAATTTAACAGAATTGCCAAGGGAAACACAAACCATTTTAATGAGTGTTCAGGAATTAAATACCCTAAACAGCTTGCACTAGCTGCCATGACCACTGAAGCAAACCAATGAGGCTGATCTGAGTGATGGGCTGGGTTCAGCTCAGGACCTTGCAACATCTGGTGACCCTGTGTGATCATTACTTAGCCCACAGCTCACACGCACTTCTTGTTTCAACGCTACGCTTTATACATGTCATCACTGGCCCAACAACTATCTTGGATCAAAGACAATAAAAGAGCACAGACAGGAAATGCCTGGGTCAGCACTGTTTGTACCCCGCAAAGGCATCAATGGAAATTATGTTATAATGACCAAAAAATATATATATATATATGTCTATTCAGAGAGGTACACTCCGGAGAACACAGCTGGAGCGCTTGTGTTGCTGTTTGAAACTTGACAATAACTTTTTTTTATTTGGGTAAAGTTAAAACAACAAGGAATTATGAAAGCAAGCCAGACATAAAACATGGACACGCCTCTAATTTCCCTGTTTCCCAAAAGACTGCTGCTAGGTAAACACTTTAAAAAGCATATTTTGTTCAATTAAAAACCGGTGGAATTTATTGTGATTTGCGTTCACAGGGTAATCAGAGCCAGATTTTCCGTGATTGCAATCTAAAAAGATTTGACTGCATAGAGCCACCTGTCAGTTCTGTACGTATTTTTGACTTGTTATGAATGGTTCTGGAGAGTACGTCTGCTTAGCTCTTTCTAAACTAAACATCTTGCATTTGCTGCCGCAAAATGACAGCAAAGCCATCGCAGCCCATCTTTCATATTGTGCAGAATTGCAAACGCACTCCCTTCACAGGTAAGACAACAAGGGATCATAAGTACTTCTGAGAATAACTATCATTATACCACCGCTGGATCATTATAACAACCAATGAGAACGAAAAAAGCTTCTTCAATTGTGCTGTGATTTTCCAGGCATTTCACCGTTATAATTATTTGGTTTCATCCTTCATATTTGTCTAAAAAAGGGGGGAAGCTGTGTCATGAGGTCTATACGGTGCTGCCTCTCCGCCCGAGGGCCAGCTGGAATGAGTTCTCTCCCGGAGCCGCTCATCTGGTCACCATGACTGCTTTCATAAACAGGAGGATCCACGTCCTACATAGTTTCAGAGCTGTCTGACATGATCCAAACACATGTGCCCCGGCAGACAGCAGCCAAGTAAGGAGAGAAGGCGGAATGATGGATAGAGAGAGAGAGACAGATAGACGCATGGAGAGAGAGAGAGAGAGAGAGAGAGAGAGAGAGAGAGAAGCCGAGCAGTGGTCGAAGACGCCTTGGGCACAGCAGAGTCCTTTCCTTCCTCCCCTTCCATTACTCCCAATACCGCAAACCGTACGAGTTGCAATTATACAGCATGGGAAATCCCGATAAGCCCAGGTTAGCACGGAACAGAACGCAACCCGTCAGCGCTCGCACAACAGCTGGCCTTCACCAGTTATCCACGACATCTCGACCCCAACAAAGTGTGACTCGCGTGTCTGCGTATTCACTTTTTACACACGCTGGCTGAGGTGGGGAGCGTTGAGGGGGTTGACCAAAAAACGCAGCTGTTTTATAAATCCAAACTTCCATACAATATATGGGTGATATATCAGTGTAATAGCGGTACGGTGATATGAGACCAGATATCGGGATTGGATTTTGGTAATCGAAATATCATGATATAGTAAAGTGTTGTCTTTAAGGCTGCATTCCAGGAAATAGATGCAATTTTACTGAAATGCCTCCGCCCGCTTGGTTATAACATCCACATGGCTACTGATCGTTTCACTTTAGATTTTGGTCAATATCGCTCAGCCCTAATATATGGATATAGCCTGAATCCCAACCCTTGGGTCCAATCGTCATCACCATCAGATGTGATCTGGTCTCATTCTCAGACAGAACTTTTCACTTTTCCTTGACTTTGTTGTTGTGCCGATCTATCCCGTGCACGTGCGTGTGTGAAATGAAGCCCCTTAGCTGCTCATAGGCTGCCACCTTCTTTGATTTTCTTTTCTATTTTAAAATAGATTACTGAGCCAATGGCGGGAATTCAACTTGCACGGAACTTAAAACGTGCAAACTTGCACAATTTCCTAGTTTTGACAGAAAATTACAGACGGGTTTCATTTTGTATTAAACACGTTTGGGTTGATATTGACACATTGACACATGGTATATTGACACATTTTTCTTTTGTTTTTGTAAATATTTAGGTTTAATATATATTGCAAATTTTTCAAAAATATTAGGTTAATTTTTATCTTGTTGTATCCAGCGATTTTTTTTTTCTACGTTTGAGTTTGTTTTTGGTTGATTTCATAATCATAACGCCAGTTGTTTTCCATGTTTCTATTCTAATCACTTTATTATTATTGTCTACTGCTCTGACATTATGCAGTGCTCAACATCAACACACAGCACTGAATAGTGGATTTGGAATAGTCGCTGCAAATCAACCCTTATTCGAGATTATTATTATTATTATTATTATTATTATAATTATTATTATATATTCGAGGTATATTAGAGGTTATTGTTATTACTCCCGGAGAGGGAGCATTTTGAAAACATGGAAAAGCACAATAAAGGAAGCAGCCAAGGTGAGGGATGCTTGGATGGTGTGATTCTTTTCGGCTTTCCACCCGTCGGAGTGCGCCCACAGCGACCGCGTTCGGAGCACCAGCTATTCGAGCAGCGGCAGCGCCTACAAACAGTCAGAGCCAAAGGAGGAAAAACGCCATCAGTACCTTTCTCCTCTTCTCCCCCTCACTGTCCCCCGATCTTTTCATCTTCCTGGAGCTGTGTTTACACTGCGTCGCTCTCTACGCGGGGCTACCCTGGGGATTGTAGTTTGACGCGGCGAGGTACCGCGGGTCTTACTTCTGTTAAACTATTAGAAATATTAAAAATGACGTTTAGATCCACCCGCTCGGAGCGTGTACTCATATTAGTTGGGTGCTAAATCGATTTTTTTCCCGGAAGTTGTTTAAAATATAAACAAAAGAGAAACTATTAAAACTACGTTTCCCATAATGCACCTGCGGAGGAACTGGAAATAGCTGTCGCGCTCGAGTCGTAGCAATACACAGCGCGTGTACAGCTGATTATGTAATAGGTTTAGCAGTTTAGCGGTGTAACTCAGAAGTTAGGGATGAATTTGAGGTATTTTTGGGGAAATTGTATTTTTTTTTGTTAAGTGCAAATCTTACGTTTAATGTGCAAGTCTGTCACAAAATTAAAGGAAGTTAAAATATGTACATGTATAATGTAAAATACTACTACTACTACTACTACTACTACTAATAATAATAATAATAATAATAATAATAATAATAATAATAATAATAATCAGATATAATATTAAGAAGAAGAAGAAGAAGAAGAAGAAGAAGAAGAATAGTAATAAATATAGCTGCAGGCAGCAATGCATGGGGTCCAGGTTAGTCGGTGTGACGATCTGACGTGTGTGATGGTCTGACGTGTGCGATGAAACGATGTACAAGCCCTATTCGCATTACTGAAGGATTTATTAAGGTTAATGTTATAACTAACTACAATTCAAGATGGCGTATAACCAAATTAATTGTCTGTAATGGAATACACCCTTATGTTATAATGGAATACACCCTTATGTTATAATAATATAATGACTATAAGGCTGTGAACCAGGGCTTGTCATTGTTATAACTCAAGCTAGCTTTATAACTGCCCCAATCGTTGC
>OMKR01011880.1:3440-14133 GCA_900302355.1 Cyttopsis rosea
TTTGTTTTGTTTCTCCACATTAGACCCATCGACCTGCTCGAACTGACAGTTCTAATCCTTTTTCTCTTGGTTTAATTCATTTCTAGTAGCCCAGCTATTTACCATCGTCCCGCGGGTTTATGCCCCCAATGCTTCCTTCTTAGTCCAAAATTAAAACTAGTTCCAAGCTTTTCACTAATGGTTTATGGGATCAAAATGCGTCCATTATTGAATTGCACAGTGCTAATTTAAGAAGTAACCGTAGCTCCTGCCTTGGCCTGCGTGAGTTCGCAGTGTACGCCGGCTTTTTTTAGAGTCGGACTCAACAGGTGGTGCGTTTCCACCAAATCTCTTTTAAAATTTCCCACAGTAAAGAAAAAATTCATCACCGGCATTTGGACGTGAGGGACGTGATGTCCATGTTATTTTGGTTTTGCAACTGTTTTTTCGTTTCCACGGCGGAGTGAATGGAGTTGCCTAGTCAACAAAACATGTCTTATTCCTCTGGTTGCATTGTGTGTGTCGACTAGGGCTGGGTATTGTGTAAAAAGTTACGATGCCAGTACCACTACCAGTACCCGATACCAATAGAGTACTTCATTCCAAACTTTTCTTTTTCTACTTCACTTTCGATACCCAAAATGCCTCCACTCCTCCCCATCCAAATGACTTTTACACAAATACACTTTGAAAGTGTTATTGAAATTATTGAAATATTCATTAAATAACTGTACAAAACTGTACAATGAAGTATGTGGGCAGTGTCATTTTAAACAATCAGCCAGTACAAGGAGGAATGATTACAGAGGAAAACCTCTTTCACCGTTCAGAAAGGATCGAATGCAAAAAAAAAAGAAAAGAGGATTGAATGCAGGTTTATTTCGGTCGATACCTTAAAGGTATTGAGCACCAATACCCAGCCCTAGCGTCGACTGGAGAATAATAATCGTAATACCCGATTGACCGTTTCCCATTTCACCTCGACAGATCGCCCCAAGGTCCGCCTGCCTCGCTTCCTCAGACAGAGATTCGTTGCGCATGTGGGAGACAAGATCAACCTCACCATACCCTTCACTGTGAGTGCATCATCGCAGCAAGCCAGGGTTACAGCGCATCTTCCCTCCTCCTCAACGTCTCGTTCCCCCCCACCAGGGCAAACCCAAACCCGTGGTCTCCTGGACGAGGAACGGCCAGGCCATCGACACCAAGCGGGTGAACATCCGCAACACCGACAGAGACAGCATCCTCTTCATCCGCACTTCCGAGAGGGAAGACTCCGGCGTGTACGAGATGTGCGTCAAGGTGGACGACTTCGAGGACAAGGCCAGCCTGATCCTCCAGATCGTCGGTAAATCACACGATGAACGAAGGGTTTTTTTTTTTTACAGTGGATTTACAGTGACTGGGTTGAAGATTTAGGTGGTGAGCGGGAAAACTGTTTGTTCCAATGACTATAAATATGTGAACAGGAAGCAGAATATTCCATGTTGTTTCTAAGCAACATGCAATTACTCAACGGATATTAAAAAATCTTTATCATGGTCAAGAATCAAGAATCAAGTCATGTGGAGTTACAATTTACTTGTAGTTGGATGAAATTTGAGTAGATTAGATTGTATTAAAGAAGATTAGATTGGATTAGAGCAGAGTAGATTAGATTAGAGTATTTTAGATTGGATTAAATTAGAGTAGATTAGATTGGATTAGATACATTTGGATTAGATTAGAGTAGATCTGATCTGATTAAAGTAGAGTATATTGGATTTGATTGGATGAGAGTAAATTAGATTGGATTTGATCAGATTGGATTAGATGATATTAAATTTGTGTCGAGTGGATTGGATTGGATTGGTTTGGTCTGGACCAGAGGAAACTTGATCATTTCATCAGATAACTAACGCAACAGAGATGAAAAAAAAAGTTCCATCAGATATTAGGAACGATTCATCGTCGCAGAACAGAAACTAAAATTTGGAGTCACACCCTCACGCAAAAGGTCATTTTTCCCAGTTTTCGTGAGCGGCAGCTGTCGCCCGCGCTACTCACTAACCCGATCTGTGTTGGATTTATCTCCGGCAGAGCTGCCCGGGCCTCCCGCCAGCGTAAAGATCGTGGACACCTGGGGCTTCAACGTGGCTCTGGAATGGACTCCGCCCAAAGACACCGGCAACACAGACATCACAGGGTATACGATCCAAAAGGCCGACAAGAAGAGCGGAGTGAGTAGTGGGAGGTCTAGGATTGCGGCGTCAAAACGGAGGCTGAATAACCGATTGAATATCTGAGATTATTATCGGGTGTTGGATACCGATGATCAATTATTACTGGATAAACATTTAAAGTACTCCTTCGGGTAGTTTGCCATTGGTTTCCATCTAATATCATCTACACCTTCTATCTCTCTCTCTCTATCTCTATATATATTCCGTAGGAATGGTTCACTGTTCTGGAGCATTACCACCGGCTCAACGCCACCATCTCTGACCTCATCATGGGAAACAGCTACAAGTTCCGGGTGTTCGCTGAGAACAAGGTTGGAATCAGCGTGGATGCCGTGACCTGCAAGGAAGAGGCCAACATCCTGAAGACAGGTCACTATCTTCTATTTTTTACATGTATAGTTAGTTATAGTAGTTATTGTTTAATTTCTCCTTCTGTTTGCTCGTTCCAGTGAAGTGTGTGGAATTGGTAATGGTGGTAATTACCTTTGAATGTATCATGTGTAACTAATGCAGTTATATAGCTACCGAGCTGAAGTACCACAGTACCTACCTACAGCACCAGAGCCGTTCATAGTTTTCTCACTATATCTTATTTATTTAAATTTACCCATAATTTATACTTATTATAATCTGATCATTTAAAATGGCCTAGATTAAAGGTTAATTTATTTGTAACCATATAATTATTGTCTTTTTCCTTTTTTAATAATATTTCCTATATTTCTTGTTTGGCTCTCAGGCATATGTGACCCACTTTAGGGTCACATTTCAAAATTTGACACACAGGACATGAAATTGTGGAATCAGAGCTTCAAAACAAGGTGTCACTTGTGGGAATCAAGCTAATATTTTGGCAGCAATGGCCTATTAAAGATTAAGGTTTTGAAAACAGATCAGCCCTTAAAGTTTTAGAACACACATCCAGACTTTTGCAGCATAAAACACAATTAGTGCTTTAAATGGTTACATTTGGATAGTGCTGTACTCCTTCCATGAGATAATGTTGAATGTGTTTTACTGAAATAATGTGTGAATCATTAATTTATAAAAAATATTGGAAAATGCATGATTCAAATTAATCCTTTAATTTTAAGTTTATAAGTTATTTTGTTTACCACGCAAAGAAGAGCCGATGTTGTCGTTTACAAGTAGATATGATTTTTAATGTTATTTAATCAAAACGGTTTCACATTCTGACATCACACGGAATATGGAAGGATGATCTTGATCTGCATGTTTGCATCAAAGGGAACCGTAAGATCGCCATTCAATGGTGAGTGACTTTTTTCCCCTGTAAAATGCTGGTGGAGAGCAACTAGCCTCAACATTTTAATATTTATCTAATATTTAGAAATCAAAGTTTTGAAAATAAGTTGAGAAATAGAAAACAACTTGAGGAACATAAATCTGCTATAATCTCATTTTTGACCGAGAAAAGAATTTGAAGAGGTTGAAGGTTTTCCCCGTCTCCCCAAAAGTACGCTCCTGTGAAATGTGCCGGGTTAGGACATGGTCGGTCACATAAATTTGTCACTTTGCAGACATACATGCACACATGCACTCGGTTCAATTCCATTTACATAAATCAAAATCAAAATCAAAACACATATTGTAGAAACAATCCCATAAGCCAAAATGGCATCTAAGGAGCCATTATTAGGAATCTTCTTCTGTAAACTAACTTACAGACTCACTTCCTCCAGGTATCGTGTACAAACCTCCTGAGTACCAGGACCGTGACATCTCCGAGGCCCCCAAGTTCACCACCCCTCTGTCCAACAGAGCCACCACCGTGGGCTACAGCACCAAGCTGCTGTGCTCCGTCAGGGGGCAGCCGAAGGTGCGTAAGCCGCCTTTTTGTATTGCTCACGTTCAGCCGATGTAGTGCCTCGCAACTCCCCGGTAATCCCCGACTAATCTCCAATGAGAAAACAGCCGACCACCCACTCCTGTCCTGGTCCTGTAGCGGCTCGCCGGGTGCCTCCATTGCCACTGGAGCTGATATGAGGATGCTTCTCATGGAGAGACATCCAGTAGCCGAGTGATTGGGGATGTGAAGGATTTGAAAATATGAAGGGTTAAACAGGCTTGAACTAATGTTCTGTATTGTCTTCCGGGTGAGACTCTGACACCCGCGGCGCCAACTGCCTGACAGTATGCTAAGGCCCATTTCCAGCTTCCCCGTGCCAGCTTGATCAACACTTGGTGAAGGGATGTATTAAAGAAACATCGCTGTCATTGTATTAATTGGTGAATTTAACCCATTTAGGACGAATGGGATTTCAAAATCCAAATCCAACAACCACAGCACCTTAGTCTTAAGCCACAGACCCCATTTGATAAGATTTAGCCTCTGCGACCCCCAATCTGAGAAGATTCTTATTGATAGATAAGATTTAGCCCAAACTTCCAACCCTGTCTATACTATAGGTATGGAAATGACAGTGAAGCTGCGATCAGAACAGTGATTATTCTACATTCTCTGATGGTACTGACGTCTTGTAAATGAAATAAGGGCGGAGTTTGACTATTAACCATTTTGCTGGGGACCCCATGGAACCTCTTGAAGGACCCCGGGCCTCACGTTGAGAACCACTGGTTAAGCGCAACGGCAGGTGTGGAATCCCTCACTAACACAGGGAGAACTTGTAAACTCCACATACAGTCGAAAAGCCTCAGCGGGTTGGAACTGGAACACTGGAAACTGCTGAACCACCGCTAGCTTTACGCCCCATCCTCATCTCTCTCTGTTTCCCCCGGCTCGGGATGAGGAGTGACAGTGACAGTCGTTTGCGGTGTGGCGATGAGGACTCTCTGGCATCGGTGGAATTGGAATTCTCTGCCTTTAAGCTGTGTTTATTATGGTACCAGGGGTGAGGGGAGCAGTGGGTTAGGGGGCAGCAGATCACAGCGGGAGAAGGGTCAGATGTGTAACATTCCTCGCCCCCGTTAAAACTGTCACACTGAGGAAGATGAGTTATGAAACCGACTTTAAGACATAACCATTATTTTATTGATTTAAACTGGAATGACACAGGGAAACATGCATTTTAACATGGTTTTCATGTCTGATTTGCGTGTTCTCTGTAATGGACCCCCGGTGCAGTTTCTCTATGATTTCAATGCTGAGCCTCCGTGTTTCCTCTCCGCGCAGCCTAAGATCGAATGGCTGAAGAACCAGTTGATCATTGGGGACGACCCCAAGTACAGACAGATCTGCGTGCAGGGCATCTGTACCTTGGAGATCCGCAAGGCGGGCAACTTTGACGGCGGCGTGTACGCCTGCAGAGCCAAGAACGACCACGGAGAGGTCACCGTCACTTGCAAGCTGGAGGTCAAACGTAAGTGAGGGCTACAAGATAGGACAAGATAAGATAACACTCCTATTAACACTAGCTCATCGCCTTGTGTGTGAACATGAACATTTCCTTTTTTTTCTACAGAGCCAGTGGTCGCAGACGCAGATAAGAAATAGGTTACCGTTTTCATTCTTGCAGGTTGGTTTCATGTGTTGGTTTTAAAATTGTTTTAGTGCTCAGCTTTATACAGTATGCTTGCTGAATTGCACGCTGGAGTTGGATGGTGAGGCATAGAAAATTAGGTCAAATACAAATTTTAATTTCAAATCCCGATCCTTATAAACCATACAGTATAAATATTTAATACACTCTCACATTTGGGTTTTGAGTCTCATTTCAGTCTACTTCCAGCCCACAGTTCAGCTGCATACTGTGAATAACTCTACCATCTATTCCATAAAAGCTCAACAACTTGTGCCAAAAGTTTTTATACGGCTCTATTTGAGTCCTGGGGTGACATTTGTCTTCTCCATGACTTACAGCCCATACATGGAAGGTACTAAACTTGGAAAAGGTGCCTCCTGCCACCGCAAGAGACCAAGTGGTAGCACCCATAAATTAGACCTGTAATGGCCGCTCGCATACCCAGTTAGGGGACTTAATCACATTTCCTCGACTCAGCAGCAGTAGCTCCATTAGGGACCACTACGACACAACAGTTTATTGCAGGTTTCCTCCCATATGCAGCCCTAGAAAAAAATATGTTTTGACAGAAAGTTTTGAAAGAAAGTTTTGACAGTAAGTGTGTAATAATATAGTTTTACTCAGGACTAAAACATACAAGGTTTTATTCTGTATTTCTTAAAAGTATTTAATGAACAAATACATGCATAAATGAACAGTTCACACATTGTCCTTGTGATGTTTCTTAATCCCTGTTGTTCCCGTAGATTGAACTGAACTTTGACACCTGTTGTTGTTTTTCTGTTCATCTGTCGCAGTCCAGAATTAGGTACAGGAGGAATGACGCTGTTACAGCAAAAGGTGAAGTCCCTCTTTTAGCTCCTCTAAGACGTCTAAAGCTCTTCTGAACAACTTAAGTCATTTGGTTCATAATGAATAGTCAAGTAACTTTTTGTGTGTGCAATCTGTGTTGTGTCCACAGGAGGGCGCTGGATTCCTGGAACAACATGTACATATGGCTGGTGAACACGCTCTCAAATGGTCGCTACCCGTGTCCCCCTTGCTGAATGATATTCTGTGTTTATAAAGATTAACCTTTTTTTTGACTGTCTATTTATTTACCTACTTGCCGACTCGCCACGCCAATGAGTCCACATCCATGTCCACCATCAGCTTTTTTCCCCAACAACTCGTCTGCAGTACTTAGTTAATTTAAGACGCCATATTAATCTATACCTCACCGGGTGTACACTGAGAATTCTATCGAATGAGTTTCCTGTTCCTCGTAGGAGAAGAATATGTAACATCCAAGTGTTTATAACAATAAATATTTTGATTTCTGGTTTTATTTTTGCTGTATATTGTGTTTGGTAAATTGCACAAGCACTTCAGTGACATTTGTAACCCAGAAGTGCCCTTCGATCAGCCCGCCGGCTCTATTCGTGCGGCACGGCCGTGCACTTAAACAGGTAAATGTCACGGTGGCATAGTGACGCTGTGGCAGCGTATGTCACATTGTTTGTTAGGTCTTAGCAAGTTGTTGAAGTGGCCGGTTAAATTAAAGAGGATTAGCAGAGGATTGTCAGGGATGGATTGTACAGACAGACATAGGAAAGTATTTAAAATCAAGGTTAACAAACAGTGACTTTACACCTGATTTGACAGAATGACCAGAGTGAACTCTGAGGTAGACGACTGCCAGAGAAATAAAAAAAGAGCACTTCTGATATTCAAAATATTTAAAACAGCCCCCACCGGTGACTTTGCCCCGTGTCGGGTGCACCGGCCAACTGTATTTGGTATTTTAATGGCGAGAATGAAGACATGCGGCGCGGTTCCTCCGACACACGCTGCACATACAAAGGCATTTGGAGATCAGTATCTAAAGGACAATAATAATAATACCGATCTGTAATACCTGACATGCAACGTGTCGCTCATGGAATTACTGGCATAGTGACACATGCTGCAAGGGTACAGATATTCAGGTTACCGCTAGAGATAGAGGACCCTTCCACACCGCGGGTGACCAAATTAGCCTCAATACTTAACCTTGCGGAAGCTATTTTGGGCATATCACACTCAAGAAAAAAAATCCAACATGTATATGTCATACGATTCAAAAGACTAAAACTATAATATTGTTATTAATGCAAAGAGCTATTTTAATTAACAACACAATCTGAAGGCTTAGTTAGTTTAGCAGTTTTAGCAGTAGCAGTTTATGTTAGAGAATAGAGGGTTTGTGTCTCTATAAGGGTGCATATGTCTGGACTAAAATATTATGTACAACCCTTATACATCTCTTTGCATTATATCAGGGATTTGGCATTGTAAACTGCGATTTTGATTCAGAAGACAACGATTTAATTTTAATATGCGTTATGAAGTTTTATTATACCCTATGATATGGGGGGTGATATGATGTAGTGATAGGGATGCAGGGAAATTATATTATGCTATTTACTTTTGCTATGAATTAGGTTGCAGTTGTTGAATACTGTAGGTTGAACTAGAGATCCATAGAACTATGGAGGTCCAGACAATGAACCTGTGAGTATTTGGATTTGGCTCCATCTAGTGTCAGTATTGAGTAATGGCATCTCTAGTTAGTCCCCATTTAAATAATGAGCAAATGAATAAGACATTGTACTTGATCCCAACTTTAAAACCATTCATTGACTCACCTGCTTGTTTAGTATCAGGGTCACTGGATGCCTGGTTTTATCCCAGAATATATCCTGATAGATAGATCAACAACCTGATCAACACCTAAAACAACCCTTTAAAAACCCCACTGAAGGAAAAGTCCTAAAACGCAGCGTGATTTACCGTTTATGTTTTTTGAGTCTCTGGTCGAGCTGCTGTGATCATTTCTAATTCACGGAGCGGCGGCCGGTCTCCACTGCGTCAAGGCCAAGGGTAGCTCTACCTCTAACGCTGATGAAGTGATGCAGCGCTCTGGGAGAGAGTCTTGTTGCTGGGTTTTATTTTTTTGTTGTGAAGATTTTGGATCGATTCCAAACGAGATTTAATAAGTCTAATGGTGAAACTGGCGGTGACACCAGTGTCCTGGCAGCTTGAGGAAAAGCAGCAGCTGTGTCGGAAAAAACCAGAGCGAGTCGTAAGTCCGGGGCCAAGGACTGTTTCACTGCCCACACTGACTCTGCGTCTTACACTTTAACATAGAGTATCGCTTATAGATGGTAAGGACCTTAGATCCAACAACTGACATTGAATCCATATTTTGATCATTTATTAGACTCACCTGCTTCTTCTGTGTCAAAATGAAGAAAATCCAAAATGGCTTTCATTTCATGTCTGGCATGTTTGGAATCGATCTAGGTGTGAGAATGTTGATTTGGACATATTCATATTTTATCGCCTTGTATTTTATTCTCCAGATTCCGGTATCCGTACTGTGCACCGCTAGTTTTGCTGATCCCTAATCTGTCTAAATGTAGAGTAACCAAGGCATTAATGTATCAGTGGTGTCATCAATTAAACATTTTAAGTAACACACACACACACACACACACACACACACACACACACACACACACACACAAACAGGCACACACATAAAAAGTCAATTAACACGAATGCGTGTCTCAGGGGAATTCTATTTCAATTAGCTTTAGCTACTTCTCGGCTTCCTCCCTGCTTAACAAGTACACAGATATGTATTTACGGAGAAGGCGAATCCTTCAATTAGCCTCGCGCCCATAGTTTGATATTGTTACGGTGTTTGCACAAGTCGATGAATTAAACTGTAAATCCATGTCGCGGGGATACAAATGGATGTCTAATTGAAATGAAAAATGAGCCGCAGTCACGAGAGAGCCAACACATGGCCGCCCAACTTGGGTTGTTTTTTTTCTTTTCAATTCAATTCGCCGTGATTGTCGGTACGGGACCGGGACCGGGACCGGGAGGTCGTTTTCAGGTAGGTTTCTTCACCATCAATTATCAACTCAAGTTTCTTTAAAGTCGTTTCTGTGCCGCGACGGCCGGTATGATATATTGCCGGTGTTAATCTGGATCGCTGGATTTAACGAGCTCGTGAATGCATTTTGCTTTGCTTTTATTGTTACGATTTGATGTTTGATTGTCACTATACTTCTTTCAATGTAAAGCACTTTGAGTTCCATGTCGCGTATGAAAGGTGCTATACAAATGAAGGTTATTATAATTATTATAATTATTTATTTTAAATTTTTTTACTACGATTTTAATGGAAATGAAGTTAATGAATGAAAAAAAAAATGATGAATATAAAACGCTTCATACCGTTTCCTCTGTGCATTTAATGAATGATTATCCATTCAAGCAGTCTGACACCCAAGTCCTCATCAGGTTAGACAAGACCCGCCTGTCTGCCTGTGATTTTTGTGGCTCCTTTGCAAAGCCTAATTTGCTTACATTTGCAGGCGGCAGTTGAAAACATCTGAACCTACTGGGAAATAGATAAACGGATCTGTTTCCCATGCACGCTATCTGTCTCACCGTCAGATCGTGCTCTCTTGATGCCGCGTCTTTTCGCAACGTGGTCCGAGTGCTTCATTGCAGCTGGCGGAAGCAGAGTTTACACCCCCTCAAATCACAGCCTCCATGGTGCCATAGCTCCACGGCAATTTGTGTAAAAGTGAAGGGATTTCAAGGAAATAAACAACCATATGAATAAATAAATATATAATGCACTGCAGGACGACAAGGGAGGCTTGGAACCGGGCTGACTTCATGATACGGGGCTGGTTGGTAACGCGCGTCGCTATAAGATCACCGACGACCTCTGCGATTATTGCAAATCACGAGGTGCCGCGAGGTAACAGTCCAACGTGAGCAGGGCTAAAGTTATGTTTGAAAAGAGCCGCATAATTTCAAAACGTGTGCGCTGTAAATTCAAATTTCCCCCGGGGGCGACGGGGTAGGCAGATTGCACACTCTGCATAAAGCCGCCACCACTTAGCCCCAAAAAAAAGAAAAAAAAAAAAAAAACAAGATCTTTGA
>OMKR01011969.1:3127-15624 GCA_900302355.1 Cyttopsis rosea
GGGGGGTGAGATATTAGACAGTCACGTCGTATGGAAGTCCCTTAATAATTTCCTGTAAACGGTTACATGCAGTTTTGCTGTAGGCAGAGTCATTGGAAGAAGAAGAAAGAAAACGCACACAAAACTTTCAAGAGTTCCATTCCATTTTGAGATGATAAAAAAAAATAAGAAGATTAAAAGCAATTCACCCGCTGATATCGTTCCCTGTCAGTGGAAGCCCTGGAGCTGGAGCTCAGACCTCTATCAGTGAAGCCGACCTGTCTGTCTGGGTGGAAAGAGGATTCATGCAGCCTCCAGCTATCTGGGAGACTTGGAATCTGTGCCACGGTTTGCACAGGACGCATACGCACCCCTCTCCATGTGCACACACACACACACACACACACACACACACACCCTTCCTTCCTAAGGGACCGAGGGGATGCACATGCAGCTTCACCGAGTCTCCGTCCTCCTATGTGTCGGTGAGCATGTGCCAGTGGCAGACCTGCTGTCCCTCCGCCTCCTTCATCTGGTTCCAGTGGGCCAGCTGCTCCTCGCCCGTGCTGTTCTGGCCCATGGACACCCAGCCCACGCGCTCCCGCGGCTTCATGCTGCTCCGCCGGCAGAACACCGTGACCACCAGCGAGACCTCGGACAGCTGGAACAGCGCCACCTGGAACACGAAGGTCTCCTTGTAGGTGGGGTTGGGCTGGCCGCGGCACACCGCCGTCTTGCACTTGGACATCTCCTTCCCCTTGGAGTCGAGCATGGTCAGCTTCACGTAGGTGTCTGGACGGGGGGTGGAAGAGAGCCGGTGTGAGGGGGGAAACGTGGCGAGAGGCTGCCATCTAGTGGTGAAATGCCGCTACTGCGGGGTCAGGCGCAGCAGCGCATAACTTGCTTCGTCAATGTGAAAGAGGTGATTTACTTTAAAGTGGTAATCCGTAAGATTATTTTGTTATTTAGCCCATTTTATACTTTTTTTTTTTTTTTTTTTTTTTTTTTTTTTTTTTTTTTTAAATAAACGACCATTCTTTTTTCAATGGAATTCTGGGACTTGGTATTAGTGTAATCCACCAAACACAGAAGAATTTATGGATTTCCACTTTAAAGAAATGGAAGATTTGAAAAGAACTATTCGGCAATTAAGAATAAGATGGACTAAGTCACAGCGGACTCACCTCTCATGATATAAAGCTGCCCTCCTATGAATTGTTTTACACAACAAAACAGACCGTCTGTGACCAACACCATGGGCGGCACAGACAGAAAATAGGAAAATAAGAAGAAAATCAAACAGAAGAAAATAAGAGACAGGAAAATTAGTCTGAAGAATCAACAGTCATTAGGCAGGTCAACATCTGGGGCAAGTCCACTAAGCAACGGATTGAAATAAAGATCGCTTGAGGTATAGTGTCCCTCTTTTTCTAAACGCCCCGCCTCACTACATAGCCCCAAAACTTGCCAATAGTATGACCACCCTCGGGGAAGAAGGAGGCGGTGAAATCTTTACAATCAAGAGTGGCCCTTGACCCGTTTTTGGCCGAGCCTCGGGAGTAGAGGACGGGGAAGCTCTGCACCCACCGCTGGGCTTGTCGGAGGCGGTGTTCTTGAAGTGGCTCCCCTGGATGACCTCGGCCGACAGCTGCCCCGTGGCCGAGTTGTAGATGAGCCCCAGGAGGATCTCCGGCGTGGACGACTCGCCGGTGGAGCGGTACGACAGGGCGCCGGCGCTGCGGGACACGCTGACCACGGAGCCGCAGCCCTGGCGGGAGGAGCGGCCGTTAACGGTGCTGCCGCCTGGAGTCGGCGGCTCTCGTTGGCAAAATGTCAACGGAACCAATTTGTTCGTGATGCTTTGGTAGAGCCAAATTTCCTCATGTTTCGGCATTTGTTAATCTTTTAATAGCTATGAATCTTTTAGTAACTTTCCTAAGTCCGAATTTGGTTTACACCTGCTCAAGACCGTGAATGTGTATGGCATCCTTTTTAGTTAAAAGCCGCAAATGAATTACATGGTTAATTAAATGTTATGTTCCTATTTCAGAGGCGTCACCGTTGGGAATACAACATTTAGGCCTAGAGAAGATTTTTGTGGTTATAGCTTGAATATAACCTCAGATCTGATCTCCGTATTTTTAGGTGTATTTTTCCTCTCTGCACACACGGCTAAATATTCACTTATTTAATATAAATTCCTCCAACAGCACTTTGGAGACAGATGGTTGCTTTTGTCCCATACGGGTCTCCTTACTTAGAGTCGTGACCGAAAATATTGGCACCCTTGGCACCACCGCAGTCTAATAACCACTCATTCAACCAGTTTAAATGGAGCAAAGTACTCATTCTGCTGTTTCGTGCTCAATGTTATCAAGAAGTGTAAGGCCCGTGGTACTGTAGCCAACCTCCCGACGTAAGAGAAAGGTTGACCGAAGATTGAAGTAAAGGATTGTTGGAATTGTGGAGAAAGGACCTCGGACAACTGCAAAACGGATTCAAGGTGACCTTCAGACACGAGGTACAACCGTTTCGACTCGCACCATCCGTCGCCAACTCAATGAAATGGGGTTCTATGGTAGGAGACCCAGGAGGACCCCGCTGCTGAGGGAGAGACACAAGAAAGCCCGGCTGGAGTTTGCCAAAACACAGCTGAACAAGCCAATATCCTTGTGGGAGAATGTCCTGTGGACTGATGAGACCGAATTAGAGCTTTTTGGTAAATCACATAAAAGAAAATGAAACCTTCAAAGAAAAGAACACCGTCCCAACAGTCAAACATGGAGGAGGTTCACTGAAGTTTTGGGGTTGCTTTGCTGCCTCTGGTACCGGGTGCCTTGAATATGTGCACAACGTCATGAAATCGGGAGATTACCGAGGTATTTTGGAGCGCAATGTTCCACCTGGTGTCATAAAGCTGCGTCTCAGTCTAAGGTCACGGGTCCTGCAGCAGGACCCAAAACACACATGAAAAAGCTGGACTGTTCTAAAGCGGCCAGCAATGAGTCCAGATCGAAATCCCATTGAACACCTATGGAGAGATCTGGAAACAGCAGTTGGAAGGAGGCACCTGAGAGAAGTGGAGCAGTTTGCAGAAGAAGAGCGGGCCAAACTGCCAGGAGAGAGATGTAGGAACCTCATTCAAGCGCTTGACAGCAGTTATTTTCTCCAAAGGCTGTGCTACCAAATATTAAATCTAGGGTGTCAATGCCATTTCTGTTTATTTTATGATTTAAAATTATATGTTAAGTTCTGAATCAAAAACAAAGTTTCTGGAGTATTAACAGTGAAATAAGGATTGTGGAGACCAAATAGACACCAAATGTCTCTAAAATAAGTTGAAATAGACTTTTGTCAATTTAGAGACATTTGGTGTTTGTGAGTTTTGACAATTGTAAGTTTTAAAAGACAAAGTGCAAGGGTGCCAATATTTTCGGCCACAACTGTATATCTCAACCTATCTGCTGTATTATCAACAATATCATTGGCAACATGACGGAATCAGAGCTGTTTATTCATGCAAATTGCTTATTAAATGCAAACTCTTCTCATTTACGATTGGTTGGGATTTACACTCGAATATAAAAATAATTACATTTCACTCCCCATTTTTAGTATGAGAGATTTTTTCCCACAAATCTATAAGAAACAACCTGATAAATGACACCAAAAGATAAAAAAAAAAAAAGCAGAAAACAGTGAGAATTAAACAAACAGTCACCGGCTCACCGTGAGCTCAGAGCCCGGCTCCAGGGTGACGGGCAGCGCCATCTTGCCCTTCATGTTGAGCTTGGTCAGGTAGAACACCTTCTCTCCCAGGACCTTCTCCTTCTTCATGCGCCGGACGCTGTAGAGGCGGAAGCGCACGGCGTGGTCGCCCAGGGCCTCCTGCGCCACCCGGGAAAACTTGAAGGTCTCGGTGAAGACGGGGCAGGGGCCCTTCTGGACGCCCGTCTTGGCGCGCTGCTTCTTGGTGGGCAGCAGCACCAGGTGCACCTGCCACGAGATGTTGCCCGTCTGCTTCAGCTCCGGGATGTCGGTGGCGGCCGTGACGGTGACGGCCAGCCACTGTTCGCTGGAGTCGTACTCGAAGGCCACGTCCAGCGTGCCGTACTTGGCCAGCGGCTCCGGCTCGTAGGCCGCCGGGAGCTGGGGACCCGAGCCGTCCTGAGGAAAGGCAAGATGGCGAGAGATAAAGGAAGAAATTCTGCATAATAGGTTTGTAGTACTTGTCTGGTCTTCCCAATTTCAAGGACTCTCGTCTTTAACTCAGATTTGATCATCGTATTGAATTTGACTTGCGCTATTCTGGTTGTCGGTCCTTTACTCAAGTTTCAACCACAGTGACCTTCACTTGACCTTGCCACTTTAAAGACTTGGAATTGGCTCGGGATCAATAAGCTTTGGTCCCCCACAGCCCCCTAAGACATGGTCTCGCCTTGGGTGCTCTTGACTACAACACCATATGTATGACACACTGATGGAGACCAGCCCAGGGATGTGACGGGGTGTAGAAATTAAATAGTAAGTGTTGAACCTTCAAAGTACTTTTATTGCATCTGAATAGTAATTATTAAGCACACAAGATTGTTTACAAATTATACCAAACTGTCTTTAACAACTGTTCTGTGAATGTCAAAACTGTCTGGCTCTGAGCCAATGTGTGGCTTTCTGTCCATCTGAGAACTAAAACCTGATTTAGACGTCATCACTCGTGCTAAGAGACACGTCCATCCTTGGTGGAAATGTGCATCGTCCTTTGTGCTCGAGTTTACTATCCCGAAATTAGCCAAATATACATCAGAAGATGTAATGTCCGGTGACATTTTGAGATTTGAAGCTACAAAGTAGTTTGTCCACTCAAACGTCTTCACCATGTCTATCCTTAACCCATCTTCAGAAGCTCTTTGCACTCTATGTACTGCCATTGTTATATTTTCGTGCACACTTAATGGATATTGTATCTTTTTTGGAGCCATTAGCATTAAGTTGACGCTTCAGAGCACAGACAGGATTTTTACACGCTCAGGGTTGCATGTTTTAACAAGTTACATTTAAGACCTTTTAAGACCATTACATTATCAATGCAATTTAAGAACTATTTCACATCCATACTGGCAAAAAAAGTTCATTCATTCATTCACATTCAACATGAACATTCAACTGAACATGACGACACAGAACTGTGTGTACGCAAGAGTAGTGTGTGTGTGTGCGTGCTGTTGTCAAGCCAGATCTCATTGAACTTGCACTTATCCATATTATACGAGTATCGTTAACAGAAACAACTTATTCTAGAAGTAGCTATTTTGATAAGAGGAGACGGCAGTTTTGTTAGTGTGATCAATACAAACCTCTCCCAAAAACCCATTTAAAAGCGGGACTGAAGTTAATGCAACTTCATAAAAGTATTGCAAGTATTCCAAGACATTTAAGGCCATGGATTTGAGACTTTTCAAGACTTTGTAAGGACCTGCAGAAACCCTGCACGCTGTTACATGGAGCCTCTGCAAGTGACTTTTAGCCCGAAACCGCTGCAATGTGTACCTAGGCAGATACGCTTACACACATCCACAGATGCCTAAGTTTCTATTTTTATTGGTTGCGCGAGGGACCGGCCATGTTTGTGTCGACTCAGAGGAACCTGCACCGGGGCTCCATCCTACCTCGGGGCCCAGTACAGCGGTGCTGTCGCTGGGCACGTCCTCCTCGTAGCCCTTGTTGAGGTAGCTCTCCGTGTCCTGGTCCGCGCTGCCCTCGCTGGAGCACCGCTCTGGAGAGGACCCCCTCCCGCCGCTCACCCGCTCCACGTGGCAGCGCGACACTCGCTCCGATGCGTCCTCATCTCGGTACGGGGGAGGTCGCAGCTCGTTCAGCGGGGAGTCGCGCTTTATCCTCTGGATGCTGTTCGCTGTTGGCAGGGTCACAACGGCGAGAGAGGGACACGGTGAGGAGGGTGCCGTACCAGCTACACATCAATAGGTCAGAGGGGTATGGAATATCAGGGTTTAACCATATTACCACTTATATGTTTTCTATAATTAATACCCAGTACTTGAGGAGATAAACACAACTTAAATATTTTAACAATTTAATTTGAGAGTGATCTCCAAACGCATTAGCATATAGCGTGTAGTGAGAGGGATAACGCTTTCAAATAATGCATTTTTTTGTTCTTAACAAATTAATACTTAATGATGGATCGAATGCTGTAATGAAAACTTTTTAATGTTAGAAATATTTGCATCTGAATAAGGCGTCATTAGCAGTTACATTACAGTAAAATCTTATGAAATCCACAAAGTCATTAAAGGTACAATATGTAACTTTTCCACATAAAAATTTCTAAAAACGACTCGACCTATGTTATATATTTTGTTGAGTTGTGCACTTGCATTATCCCAAATGTTTCCAACAATTTCCAAACTCAGAGAAATCCCTAATTTTAATGTTGGTAACGGAGCGTTTCATGAGGTCGCCTGTCATGGCGTCTATCCCCTTCACCCCCTCTACTGCTAGAGCTTCCGGGGCAACATGAGGAACAATGGATGTTACGTCAGAGGACTTTTTCTACTCCGCTATTGTTTGTGTTGCTCTACTATTACTCTACTAACTATTGTTTGATGGAGCACAATTATTTATCGCCGTTTGCTGTGCATTCTGTCGCAGAAGCAGTCCCTGTAAAGCGCACATGTGACAAATGAAGACTACAACTCCCATGATCCCACGCTGCTTCTGACGTCATCAACAGAAATTACATATTGGAACTTTAACCCTTTTAAGTTTTTTTTTTTATGTCAACAAATGAGAGTTGTGGCTCGTCATCAGACTCCATCTTTTGATATTGTTTTGATTGAGAGATCTAGCAGCAGAAATTACATATTGGACCTTTAAAATGAACAAAAACTGTTCCACTGACATTCACATGTAAACACTGAACACAAAGACAATCATATATTTATGTAAACCTGACAAAGTATGATTTGATGACAAAGTTATTATGATTAAGTGACCTCTGAACTCATTAGTAACTCAGTTACAAATACTTGGAACAAATTCATTCTCGGCATCATCATCCATCATTAAACGATCAGTTTTAGTCAATTTTTCAACCTTCCTGTTTCTAGCCTCTTACGTTAGCGCTGATGTAGCCCAAAAACAAGTGCAAAAGAGTCAATCAAACCCTGAAAAACCTGATGAAATGCACGGCTTTGCCGCCACTTAACATATAAAGACGGACTATATTCTGATAAAATTTGCGAACTTATCCTTTCACTCACATTTTGAACAGATGTAATTGATGCGTTATAAATGCACTTAGTTAAATGTACTAATTTAACACAGCATTTTTCACATAGAACCTTCCCCCTAAAATATGATCAATATAACTATAAGTGCGGGGCTTCCTCTCACCCGGCACACTGGAAGCCTCACTGCTGTAGCCCTCTGGCTCTCTGGATTGTTGGTGTTTGTTGTCCCACATCGACACAGAGTTCTGAGGCGTCTGGGCCTTGGGATCTCCGTCCTCATCGCTCTCTGATACGCCCCCCTCTGGACGGGAAGGAGACACTGCAGGTCAAACAATTATTTAAAGAAACTCGACAACGTGGGTTATATAAAACTAAAGAGATGAGAAGACAGAGAGGACGTATGCTGAGCTTCTAGATGCTTATTATTTAAGAGACTCCCGCCTTGGGATAACAACAATGTGTTATGATACGTGGTTTGTGTATATAGACTGAGAGCAATGATGCCCAACCTGGGGTGCCAGAGCCCCGCAGGGTGCTCTCTCTACCATGGAAATAGAGCCAATTCACACAACAATGACCGGTGATCGCTAATGAATACATGGAAATAAAAATGTATTGCGTCTTTTAAATAGGAGGTCTCAGATTGAATGAGGTTTGATTTGGGGGTCTCTGAGGACACCCGGTTGGGAACCCCTGGACTCGAGAGATTTAAATACAGTGACGTCTGGTCTACATGTATCCAAACTGTTTATCATAAGACATTGTGAAGACAGGAGGAAGCTGTTCAAACAACAGTGCACTGCAAGGTTCTGAATCAAAGGAGGAGGTCGAAGAAGCGGCGAGTCCCGGAGAGACTCGGAAGAGAGGCGGCACACTCCCTAACCTCTGCCGGATCCCTTCTTCTTCTTGCTTTTCTTGCTTTTCTTCTCCTTCTTCTCCTTCTTCTTCTCTTTTTCGGAAGCTTTGTCGGATTTCCCCGAGCCCTCCTTCGTGCCCTTGCCCTTCTTCTTCTTGTCCGACTTTTTCTCCTTCGCCGGTGTGGGAGACGTGGGTGGGTCTGGCTCTTCCTCCTCCTCTTTCTGTCCTCGCTCTGGGGTCTCCTCCTCCTCTTCTCCCTCGGCTTCGTCCTTATTGCTTTTGGACAGGCCAGATTCTGTTTCGGACGCCGCTGACCGAGGAGGTACGTCGCCGTTGTCACTTTGATGCCGTTTCCCAGACCTGTCCGGTCGGTCACCGTCCTTCCCTTCCTGTCCGGCGGCGTTCTCTTTAGCTGAGGAAGAACCGGTTCCTACCGACCCTTCATCCTCTTCCTCGATGGCCTCCTGCTCTTTGTCCTTCCGAAAACTGGCCTCCTTCTCCCGCTGCCTCTCCCTCCTCTCCTTCCTCTTCTGCTCTCGCTTATCCTCCCACTCCTGCGCCTCCTTCTTCTTCCTCTCTTCGTCTGCCTGCTCTGCCGCCGTTTTCTTCACCCGCCAGCACCCGTCTCTCCACTCCCACTCCAGCTGGCTGTGGACGTAGTCCCCCTCCGCGGTGGCGCCGTCGCTCGATTGGCCGCCCTTCGCTCCCTGCTCCACACCGGACGCCTCCGCGTCCCGGGAAACCCTGCGCTTGGCCTTGCGGTTGCTCCTGCTCTCCGGGTTAGGGTTCTCGCCCGCGTCCTCTCCGTCCTCATCTTCCTCCTGCACCTTGCTGATGATGGTGCTGACCTGCTCGGTCAGCTGGTCGCTCACGGTGTAGGTGACATCGCTGACAGCGCTGGCCAGGTCGTCCACGCGGCTGCTGACCGAGTCCAAGATGGAGGAGATGTTGACATTGACGGAGGGGAGGTTCTGCTGGAAGCTCTTGAAGAAGGCCATGTCTCCAAACAAAGGTCCTACTCGGACTAGTTCATCATCAGCGACACGGCTAGACGTGGTTATGGGCGGGTCGTTGTTATTGCCGTCGCCGTTGTACCCAGCATTACTGTGTGTTTGACATTACAATTCACAAATCTTGTCGGTAGATCATTTAAAATAAATCGGTGCATAGTATCCAATTCAAAGTGTTAATTCAAACTGCATTAATTCAATTACATTTTAAGATTAGGCGTGCTCAAAGAAAACGAATATAGATATTAATAATATAGAAGGGTGAGAAGGCGAAAGAGAGAGGTTTAAACTTTTGCCTTTTGTGCAGCCATGGCTGCTACGTCTGTGCAGAGGGACTCGGAATGTGGCTCGGAGACGGAAGTGGTCAATATAATATCTTCAAGTTTTGCTTGAATGGAATCATCTCTCGAAATGGCAATTAGGTCTAAGACACCACTATCTTTCCACTGACTTCCATCGTCTTCTGTCTTTAATTCAACAGTCCCACCAATTATGGCCTAAATTAAGAGGACAGGATGTAATGTCACGTAACTAGCCTAAAAGTAGTTCTCCAAATTCCAACTAGAGTAAGAGTTAGAAGGTGAATTGAATCAAACACTTATTATAGGACTTTGATTCAGATTGAACAGATTTCTTGTAGTTAACATTTCTTAACTACATGTAACTAGTTACTACCCACCTCTTAGTTTGCCAATTTGGCCTTTCCACAAGCTATTACAGCAGCTCTCCAGTTTTTTATTTGTTTGTTTGGTTGTTTTTTTGTTTCAAAAACGTTCTCTTTTTTTATTTCTCTATATTCGCTTTCAGCTGTGACTTTTTTAAATTCTGCTACCATCAAAAGAACAGCAAAGTAGAGAACTGTTCTTCATCACAGGAGATGAAGCCACTTCCATAAACGCCACAGTGTTTACCTCTCTGGTCCTTCTCATGACCGTCGAGACCGGGCAGATCGCTGGGACTCTCCACTGACAGCTTGTTGCTGAGGTAAAGAAAAAAGACAGCCATCAGCGCCATGAAGACCGCAATGGAGGACAGGACACCTAGCAGCTCAGGAGAGACTGAGGGAAGGAGAGGAACAGGGGACATGGATGGAGAGAAGGAAACGGGAGAGGAGAAGAGATGACGAGAGGACAGGCAAAAGAGAAGAGAGAAGGAAAAGAGTGAGACAAAGTGAGTGAATATTATGGAATATAGACCTGCAGAATATAGACCAAATGTCTTTTACAGCAACATTGAGATGGCTTGAAGGGCAATTAGAGTGTAAATGATTATCGCAATTATTTGAGAAGATCACAATACTTTGTAATATCATCAGGTTCCACAAGCATATGTCCCAAATCTTTATGTTCCAATCTTCAATGCCAATAAATGCCTCTGCTGCCATCGGTATATATTTATTTTATAGCACTGGCATAAAATGGCATAAAACACAAAAAAGACAATTAAATTGTTGATCTCAATTATATACTGTATATATGACAATTAATCGTCAACTAAAATTTCAAATATTTTGAAAACAAACTTGAGGCTATCTTGAGAAATGTCCCCATTTTGAAGGCAGTGGTCTAAATATGCAGTCGTGGCTAGGTTTAGCTGTATTCACCATCATGCCCTACTTTTACACAGCAAATAACTTGGTACAAGTGTGGTGCATTTTATCTCGATGGTGCTAATCCCATTTTGAAATGAAAGTCTTATTAGACTTGTGGGAGGAGAGTTGGATTCTTATATGCCGTAATAAGACATGCAAGTGTTTTTCCCCCACTTCAAAGGCGTAAGGGAAACAATCTACAGAACTCTATGTAGGCCAACCATACTTCATGTGACAACACCGCCCCAGCGTAGCTGAAGTGCTATTTTTGTTGGATCCTTGGAGAGGCCGTATCAAACTGAGATGTTGGACACAGTAAACTCAACTAAAAGATGTTGAATACACGTGATGGAGCATAGCACAGACAGGCAACAGAGTACCAACACAAGAAAAAAGCTGGACGGGTTGCTAGACAATAAAGGTAAGTGGATTTTTTTTATACATTGAAAGCATCTTCGTCGGAAAGAGCTTCTTGGCAAATGGAGAAACGTTCATTTCAAATGTAGGCACATGAGGGACATGTTTGTTATTATTGGTGCGGAGGTGTAGAGGATCTGGGGTGGCATGACATGAACCTTCCATCGACTACAATATAACGAAAAGTGGTTCAAACTAGAGAATAATCAATGGTTGTACAATGAAAACTTCCATCGTTCTCGCAGTACGAGGTGAACAGAAGCGGACAGGCTGTTCTCTCCATGGCAACAAGCAGAGACTGTCAGCCTGTCAGCCAGTGCCGTCTGACCAAAATATTGAACGGGTAATAAATCCAATAACGCCAAGAAGACGAAGGCGGGAGAGTAGAACACCGGGGCAAAGGTGAGAGAAAAATATGTCGGTAAAAGCTTACCTTCTCTACAGTCCACACACATCCTCTTTCACAGACGGCTACTGGCCCAAACACTTGGCAAGCGGATTCGAGTTGTACTACCACGCGATAAGCTCATTGTGCGTAGAGGAAACACGTTTACTCAACTGCTGTGTGTAGTAATTCTACACACGATAAACCCCTAATGTATTTATTCCAGTCCAGCTCTTGTCATCACCTACTCTCACTAGTCAAAAAGATTTTTAGAGTGCCAAAAAGGCCGCCACCCCTCCAATAGCGGTGTCTAGAAAAGGTAAACGTATGGTGCTGTAACCAGCCCCGCGGCCCCATCTTACCTCACCTCAAAAAGGGGCGGAGTCATACTCCACACACGGCCCCGCTCCGTAGATGTCAACAGCACCTGAATAATTCAGACGCTCGAGGTAAGCGGATCCCCCCCCCACCTCCCCACTTGTGTCTGTAAAGCAGCGGGTACAGTCAAAGCCAGCAGGTATCCCAGCGCCACTGTCACCACTACCAACGCTCACCGTGGGTCATGGTTTGGCTCTGGAAGAGTCACAAAGTCAGGATCAAAACAATCGCTAGTCCGTCAATCGCCACTTTGCTTCTATTTATTACTTCTCTTTTTACCTTTCACTGGAAATATGTGTTCTTGGGTTTCATTGTGTGTTTATGTTACACAATCATTATCGTTAGTCACAACAACGCTATCTGCCAATTTTTGATTATTTATATATATTTTGTGTGTGGGGCAAGGTTGAACTTTCAGCATTACGCCTTAAGGCTCCTGGAGAGTTTCCAAAATGAGCTGACTAATAAAGTCAAACACCCCTTGGCACAACCATTCAGTGCTAAACAGGCACTTCAGAGAACGTGAAGTTAATTTGTCTATGATTTTGTCATACAATTAAAATAGAAAAATCGAATTGCTTCTCATATCCTCATTGCTTGCTTCTGACCGTTTTGATTAATTCTAGAGG
>OMKR01012053.1:3943-14492 GCA_900302355.1 Cyttopsis rosea
TTTTTTTTTTTTTTTTTTCCTTCATGTGACAAGCCGGTGTCTAACACTGCTGCAAGAGCTGGCACTGGGTCCTCTCGGTCAATCACCGCCCGGTCTGTTCGGATCCTGAGCTCTGTGCTACACACGCGGGTGACAGAGGATGCTTGAACCAGGGTGGGCTGGACACTCATCAAGGTGCGGGGTCCAGTTTGTTTTGTTGTGTACTGCATTGGGTATTTGTTTTTGCTCCATTTGCCTTTTAGCCTGTGTGACTTTGTGTTGATCTAGTGCCTGTGAACTTCCTTTGCCCAGGGTGCTCTCTATAAAAATGCCAAGTGTGACACTCATTTGATTCCCCCTAAACTCTGCGGAAGGGGCAGGAGCAAGGATAGAGCTACGTGCTTGGCTGGCAGGAATGAAAGCAGTTCTAAATAGGAAGCTCTAGGATATATTTTGGTTAAGGGGAGGGACTGATAGAGGCAGAAAAAGATGGGGGGAGAAAGGAGAGAAGACAGAGAGCCAGAGAGAAATAAAGGGGGGTAGAATAAAGGCCCACACTCGAGCCACAGGCCAGGAAGGCTTCATTATCTGGAAATGTGTGTTTTGAGGGTTTCTGAGGCATTATGGCTTGTGGTGTGTGGATGCCGAAACTAATAATTTTGCTTGTTAGTGGCAAATAGAAATAGCTCTTTATCAAACCCTTTGAATTCACGGTGGGCATGATTCCATGTTTTATTTATGGCACTGAACCATTACACCAAAAACCCACAGTAAGGATAAGAGCAGGCTACTACTAGGAAAACAAAAACAAGTTGCCTTCGGTGCCATTAAGTTTATGGAACTGCATTACTGGTCTCGTTACCCTGAATTGGGGTCACAACACAGAGAACAGTGTGTAAAAGTGCATATTATTCAGGGTAGCAGCTCACCGTTTTTACTTTTACTCCTTCTTTGGGCGTCTGCTTTGTGGTCAGGTTAAATCCCAGCATCTTATTGGCCAGCTCGCCAACCACCTTAGGGCTGCACGTCAAAGACACGTGTATCATTGATAGTGTGCAATTTTGATATCACTGAATCAATAACATAAACAAATATACAATATACACAGACACACGCAGGAATAGCAATAGGCAGGAGTACAGCATTCCAATGGACACATGTCTGGGCTTCCTCAGAACATATTCGGACAAAGTAGAGTTTTTAACACTCTCTGGTGCGTCTAAACATTTCTTTGGATGAGCTCATCTCTACACTCTGTGCTTAAAAGCATCTGCCTCGCACAAACCTTTCCCTGAGCCCATTCTGTTTTAGTACAGTGAATACAAATGAAGCTAGGGGTTGTGCTTGTACTTTGATAAATGAGACGAAGGCAAACCGCGCACTTGTGTCACTGTCTGGGGACGATGAACTTCAGCACGTCTCACTTAAAAAAATAAGTACAAAAAAAAAGTTTGCGGCCATTCCAAATCCCGAAGTAGGGTGACAATGATACATGTCTGAGACAGCTGTCATAAATCACCTTTTTGCCTTACAGGTGGATGCCGTTGTTAGCTAGCTTTCTTAAAAAGGGAGCCAAATTTTGTTACATGGAGACCTCGGTGGCCAAGCTGGGCTCTACTGAGTTGTTGTATGGGGCTTTTGAAAAATGGAAAAGATTCCAGCGTGCCCTCAATGGAGGAATACATCTGTTGCATCTTATAATGCCATGCTAGGGCAACCTAAACCTCTGCAATGGCCCAGAACTTGACTATTGTGCGAGAGGAAAACTCAGCATGGGACGCATAAACATTTCTGCCAACACTTAAATCCCCTTTTCAAAGTTTAATTGAGGGGAGATGTACCAAAACAGGAATTTGAGAGGAAAATAATTCTGTTTGTTCGCAGCATAAGTAGTCCAGACTGTATCTTTGTGTCTGGGGAGCATCTTTAGAGCACTCTTTGAGCCCATCTTTCTAAAAGCTGCAGCAGCAGGGGGAGGAGTGTGTGTGTGTGTGTGTGGGGGGGGGGGTGGCGACTCTTATTCATAAGAGTCTATCTCCTAAAGCACAGGCTTGTGATAAGGGGGCAGGCATACTTACTCCTTAGTTAAGTGCACTCCACCTTTAAGGCCGCTGTCGAACACACCCTTCCCTCTGCCACCGGCCAGAATCTGAGCCTTCAGCACGATCTCCTTGGCATCTGAGAAAAGTAAGAGAGGCAGACAGAATTTTATCATTTGGATAGAGAGCAGAGTTTGGAAAGATGGCTGAGAAGAAAACCTCTACAATCAGGTGTCAACTCTGAACTGTGGGCCGTTTCAATCCCACTCTGCATGAAGTAAAAAATTAAGTATACCGTCACCTACCCATCAGTCACCTTCGTTCCCCATTAACTTCTCTGCCCTTCTGAGGCAGGGAAGGAGAGGAGGGATGGGAGAAGAGGGGGGCAGGATGGGTGTCATGTGAAAAGATGAAGCGCTTCGTTGGAAAAATAAATGGTCTAAGGCTCAGCGCTCATCGGCAAGGACACTTCCTTTGGGCCCTACTAATTATAGTATGTTGCTACACCATATCTTTATTGAAAGGGACAAGACTCTGTACTGGAAAACAACCAAGAGCAAAGACTCTTTAACTAACATGACAAAATGTACTACGTAGTCCAAGGTTTTCTTTTATGTCATCTAATAAACATTTTAATTTTGCCAGGGAAACGAGCAGTTGCAAGGAAATACCTTCAGGAGAATTTGCATGACCTTGCGTCTACTCTGCTATCATGCACCCCACTCTTGTCAACCCATAGGAATAAGCCCTTGAAGGGAGGAACCCTCCCCTTTGGTCATCTTTTCAGCTGCCTGGCCACAATCTCTCTCTCTTTATTCAAATAGAACAACTAGGACACTTGACAGAAGATGGTTTCTGGCAAAGCTATCATTATCTAGGTGGGGGAGTTCAGCTCTTGACAGGTGGTTGCCATCAGGGTGGGAAGTGGGAGGAGGGACGGGTAGAGCGGGAGCATCCGACATGCCATGCCGTGCCTAGAAAGACACCTTGACCTTGAGTTGGAGAGGAACTCATCCTCTCTTGACTGTGTATTGGTCCGGCTGTCCGTGCAGGGTGAAGGGCGCAGTAGCTGGTAAAACGAGGATGAATGAAAGCTCTGAGTCGTGCTACTGCTCTGAGTGAGGACAAGGGACTGGGATTAAACTAACACTGCTTTTCTGAGCCATCTTATTCCATGGAGAGGTGAGCTAAGAGGGCCAGAGAACAGAGGGGAAAAAAGATTCTGAGAGAAAGAAGGAGGGAGAGCAAAGAAAGAGATGATCAAGGTGTGCCAATATGCAAAGGGCTTGGAGAGGAGTCATAAATGAATAAATATGTTAATAAAAAACTGCTGCGGTGCAAAATTAAAAATGAGTTCAAAGCAAAAAGAAATAGTGTCCTGCGGGCTCGTGCAGCAGAGGGGGGCAGCACAGAGAAAATGACTTTCGTTAAAATAAAAGGAGACAATGACAAGGATATGGACCAAAGGGGACATTTCCCGGGTGAGGTGTGGAGAGAGTAAACCTATTGATTGATAGAGACCTTAAAGAAGAAAGCTATGAAACCGTCTATGCTGAATTAGGCAGCAGGAGTCGCTTGTTAAAGTACTTACTACGACTACTTCCTTCGTAGTATATGATCAAAGGATGGTCATAGATGCTGAAAAAATGTGTTTGTTTATTCAAGCTGGTGTGTGTCAATTTCAATTCAGTATACAGTGCATTACACCACCATTGGGCAATGGAGAAACTTTAATGCATCCAAAACCCAGAAAACAACAAGAATAAACGTAATTTACATGAATAATTCTAATTTACATGAACGTATGCAATGGAGAAAAAAAAAAAGTGACATATTCTCCATCTCAACTCACATCAATTTCTTGTCAACTTTTGTTGACAATAAAGTATGAAAAAAACCAGATTGCAATAGATTATTTATTTATTTAATCAATCAATCAATCAATCAATCAATCAATTAATTAATTAATTAATTAATTAATTAATTAATTAATTAATTTAAAAAAAATTTGGGAGGAAAAACCCTAACCTTTAACTCAAGAGACTTCAATAGGGAAGTATGATGAATGCTTCAGTGTTGTTTGAAATGTATAGCAAACGTAATGGCATCATTCAAGATCGCAGAAGGCACAGGGCATGGTGAAGAGCTGCATGGCCATTAGCTGGTTGCGTGACAGACACAAGACGGCCTCCAACACACAGCCTAATGAGACTGGAGCGGTGTGGAGAGTGGTCAGGAGAGGAGGCTTAGCATGTAGAATCAGTGGGAAAAAAAAACTCTGCTATTATATTTGACCCAGACGGCGCACTGAGACTAGGGGAAACAAGGGCATCTGTCTGGAACTAATCAGGGAAGACACCAATGAGCAGTGGTACAGAGTAACCAGTGTCGAGTTCAAGATACTCGCGCAGTAGATGATACAATATTAAATCTATAAGCCAAAGATGTTGTGCATGTTTTAGAGGGGGTGCATGATAAAGTGCAGCACCGTTGACAAGGCAAAAAGTCCATTGTTGATGTGGAGGAGCCACAATAATTCATAGTGATCATTTCTCTAAATATTTTTTTGCATTAAAAGCATAGGATTTTTTTTTTCTTTTTTTTTTTTTTTTTAACTGGGGGGCTTTATCATTACATAACCAGTTCTCCACTTCCATTTGTATCATACAAGGCCCCTGTGAGGAAGCGGAGCAGGATTTTTATCTCCATTTACTTCGCATTTCTTGGGGACACAGAGGAGGGGATTAACATTGTACAGCCACTCTGATCTCATCAGATGCAATCGGAGCAACATGGTCATCCGCAGGCTTTACTCATTTTCCAGTAATGAGTGCAAATCAACTCCCACTCTGACGGCCGGCAACAGCAGCTAGCAAAGACATTTCCCCTGCCTCGGCGTCGCTCCCGCTCTGTCTCAGCGTCTCTGCTGTTCATTCTTTATTATTATTTTTTTTTTCCAAGGCCCTTTACTCCTCCTCCACATAAGCCAGAGGGTGGGCGGCGACGGCAGCAGGGTTTTCCACAGTGAGATATTTAATGGAGCCACAGTATGCTGGCTGTGAAGAGAGAAAGGCAGGCGGCATTCCAATCAGGGAGTTGGATGTGGCCGGGGTTTAAGCAGAGAGAGAGGCAAAGAGAAGACAGTGTGACATCCCCAGTGTGTGCGCTCATTGTAATTATAATAATGTGAATGTAAAATGTTAAATTCATAAATACCTGAAAATAAACCTCACTGCTAGCGCTGTAAAAGAGTGTTGATTGGTGCTAAACAGGCAGATGAGCCTTGATGAGGAAAGATAAGTAACAACAACATCATATTCAAAGATAAAATTTGTCTTTCAGAAGAGCCCATTTTTAAAATGGATAATTCATCAGAATTTCACTCATTTAAGCGGAAAGGACAATGACAAATGCTGCTTTTCATTGAAAAAATTCAATTTGTCTAAATACAGTTTTTTTGTAATTCCCTATTGCCCAAGGTAGGGGTTTTCTTGTTAGAAGAGTGTGATTCTATTAGAGAAGGCCTTGCTTTGTTGTGTACCGTCAGTAGGCTATTGGGATTGGAAACGATGGATTTATAATCTCACATTAGCATATGGAAGGGCAATCCTAGAGTCTTCTTCTGCAATCAGTAAATCTGATCTGACTGGTGAAGAAGAGGAAAAAAAAAAAAAAGCTATTCACGGTGCACATTTTGTGGCAGGAGTTGAGGGGTTACACTGATTTCTTTAACATTTACACTCCAACAGCATAGCAAACACGTTGTCTTTGCATTGATCCCAACATTTGTAAAGTGTGTTTTGTTCACAGTGCTGCCTGTTCCTGTGTACTTGGCTAGATTAAAAATAATCAGTGCACTCTACTTGGGATTGATAAATGGAAAAAAGAAAGGGCCAAAAGTGGACTAATTGAATCCCTATCAGCAAGTCATTAAAATGTACTCCATGGAAAATGTCACTTTATTCAATGGCTTTTATCCTAGGCTTATGTTTGCTTTTTTTTTTTTTAATTTGTTTGTCTTTTGTCTTGGCCATGTCTTGAAAATAGTATTCATATCTCAATTAACATTTTTAAAGATAACAAAATGAAATAAGACTCTTCTTTTTAACAACTTTCAATAATAGCTGCAGGAGGGAAGGTGAAAGGAGTCCAAAGCAGAACATGTTAGAAACATTGTTATATCTTCACCAAGCATCGTGCGGCACATTTCCATACGACAAAATGTCAAACTAACAAGCAAAGTTGGCGTGAATACCTGACACAAACTGCTGTCATACACAGAAACAACTTGACCTCCGTTGATCCCTTGGACCGTTCTATAGTCTAACAATCTCACTACCCTCTTGCCCATCATTCTCACCCCAGATGTACCTGGCTAAGCTCTCTCCCACTCTGTCCCTTTCCTCTACATAATGATGCTGTTTCAGTAGTGCTCGACAGCGGAAACTATCCGTGTCCTAAAGCTGTGGTGACAATGACATGTCGCTGCCTCCGGTCGCTGCCCGTGTAAAGGCTGAGTCCTCATTAGAAAGGAAATCCATCTGGTGTCAAAAGCTACAGCCAGGTGCCTTTAATGGCACCCTGAGATGGACCCAGGCTCCACCGACTGGCAGAGAGGATTAGTTCACACCGCTGGATGTTTACCTATTTATTTTAATGGGTTAGAGCACAACAAAGATGAGATATCTACTTCTAATTGGCAGGGCTTCCCACTAGTAGCACTGGTGCTCCCTACTGAAAGATTTTGGGAGCACCAGCACAAAATTTGGGAGCACCACTGAAGTCGACCTTTAAACGCAACACATTCATATTTTTTCCATCTTAACTGTATTACTGATAAATGCTTTGTTTATAAATAGACAATTAACAGAAATAACAATGTGCTGTTATATTTTAAAGGAAAGAGTCACAAAGTGAAGTAGCACGGGGCGGGGGCAGGATTCCCGTGGAGGATTCCCGAACCAACAGGCTCCTTTCAATAATCTATTGATTATTGAAATGAATAATCGACTATTCGGATTATGAATCGCACAATTACTCAATGGCTCTTATTTAGAAATCAGCTTTTAAATTTAGCTTGAGGTTGTTTTAGGCATGTGCTACCTAACAATAAAGATAAATACGTCTTTTAATGAACTTTCTTTCTGATACAAAAGACAAATAAAAATTCCAATATCCATTTTTTTCTGAAAATTTCTAACAATTCTAAACCAAGGATAAGCAAAGTAGCAGCAATAAAATACAATAAAACTACAGCAGTTTTCCCTTAATCAAATAAATCAAACTCCATCTCAATTTAAAATAAATAAACAGGAGGGTTTTCCCGAGTTTCAGTGAACGCAGCATAACCTCCTGCTGTCTCTCGATCAGATACAAACTCCAGAGTGTCCTCGTCTTAATGTAATACAGAGAGTCCACTAGTTAATCCATCGCGGGTGGTGTCGTTCAATCGGACAAAAAAATAAATAAATAAAAGCTAAAATGGATCGCCAAATATACTTGGCGGCCTTTAATATACCTGGGCAGACCAAGTAAAGTTTATGTGTGGGAAACACTGAATGTAAGCATAATGTATATGGTCAGTACATTACTGTCATTAACAACCACAGCAAAGCAAGTAAACAAGGAACTCGTTGCGCGCATACGTCCACATGCATCCGCTTTGTGCGCGCAAGTGAATGAACTTTGTCTGTGCGCCGCTCCGTGCACGCTGCTGCTCCGTCTGACGCTCTAAGGCGTCTGAGTCTCGCTGCTGCGTAACGCGCGCCGCCACCCCCCCCCCAACACACACACACACAAATTCTCAGTCCCTCCTAGTGTTTCACATGATATATGATAATTAAAAAGAATGTTAAAAACTGCAAGTCGCGCTGGTGCTCCTAGTTATAAAATTTTGTAGCACCGTCTCCAAAAATGACCGCAAAACGCGACTAAATGGTCGCAGTCTGCAGCCCTAATTGGGAACAGTTTCTTTGAAAAGTCACACTGTACACTCAGTGGTTCCATTTAGACAAACTTTACTTTAAAAGAATAAGTATCCATATCATACAGTTAGAAACAAACATGCTGTAATTGTTTGGTTTACTTACTTTGTACATTTGAACTGTAAAAAAAAAATGTAAGTATGTAAATGTAAGTGTAAATGTAAGTATAATAGGGAATGTACTAAAGGCCTACCACATACATTCTTGACTGCTTATACTGTGGGTGCGTGGGGTGGCTGAGGATATGCCGGTGTTGAGGATATGCCATACACCGACTATTGACAAGCCTTACAGTAAGTCTTGGAGGGTCGTAGCTCCCTACAGCCAAAGCTAGTCATTCACAATTTTTCCACCTGGCTTGATGCCTCAAAAAGCCGTAAGCAGCCTGCATTTATGGAAAGTATGGTCATCACAAATAATAGGCTACATCGACATTTCTTAGTAGCACATTAGTATCATCCTAATACGACAAAACGGATGTGTGAGGAATAATTCCATGTCTCACCCCGCCAGATGAATAGGTTAGGACGTGTAATGAGGAGGTGGAAACACTAAGCCGCTTATAGAAATCAGCTCTTTGAGAGACAGGCCGACTTACCAGCCAAAGCCTATTTACAGTTGTTAAGGACATTTCAGATGCATGGCTTTAAAAGAGACTCTGGGAACGAGGAAAGTAATGAGTGATTGTACCTGACCTACCTCTGCACAATATAGACACATTTTTTAGTACTTAATATTTTCTATAATATTGTGCCATATATATTTTATGTAATATAAATTTTAATATACATAGTGTATTAAAAACTTTTTTTTAATTATACACAATGTATTTTCTTGACACAATGATGAACGGCTGACTATGGAATATAATGGGATATCCCCTTTTTAGCATTTTTTTTTTTAATAACCCCTACAGGTTTGGAGAAAAGTCAGGTTTTGAACTGTGGGCATCTTGCTAAACGTAGGTTTTTAAATCAGCAATGGTGCATCAGCAAAACCAATGATGTGTTCGTAAAAGGGATTGCTGTATCACAGAACCAATGACATGGCCCTTTACGTGCATGTCCAAATGCAGCCCTGTGGACGTCCGTGGGTCGCCCCCGTTAACAACCTTCCTATTCAGGATATGCCGTCCTGACATGCCCCGTCTCTTCTCCTCAATGGGAAATGTGTTACTTCACCAGGTAGGGGAGCAGGAAAAATTCCTGTCGGCCATCCATCGTTTTCTGTGTGACTCCGCCAGAGCTGTTCCGTCCATCAGCGGGGAGGTCAGAGGTACCTGCCGCTCCCTTCCGCCAACCAGCTGCACTCATTTATTCCCCCTCAAAATCTGATCAAAGAGGCAAACGAGGACGCAGACATGCTCCCGTGGCACAAAGTTTGTTTTAGGGAAAGGGGACAGGAGGGCGAGGAGGAGGAGGAGCAGAACAGAGGGAGTGGAAGGAAGGAGACAACAATAAAGTTTCAGAGGCAGGGGGTAGTACATTGGAGAACAAAGTGAAAATGGGAGATAGCACGCACAACAGAAAGGAAAGGAAGGATAAGACAAATTAAGAGAATTGGAGATCTAAAAAGGGAGGATAGAGGGGAGAAGGAGAGACTGTGCGGGCAAAATGCATCAGAAAGCACGGTTGTTGTGACTTGACATTACCAGCTAATAGCTATGCAAATTCACCCAATTTACCTGGAAGAGATTAGCATTACACCCGGTTTAAACTCTGGGCACGTATGCTGCAGTAGCATCGTCGATGATAAATTTGTTATGTAGTCTTCTTTTAACAGTCTATACAGTGCTTCCTCTTACTTATAAATCCTAAGCGGTAACGACGAAACACTTGATACTTGAACATGACACTGCTTTAATATGAATCGAGAAAATTTTATGGTAAAATGACAGTATTTTTGGCAAATGTCACGCATGCGATGAATGTGCATTTGCCACAGACAGACAAACACAGAAGCAGACTGTGTGGAAGCGAGTTCATTACAGATTGAATGTGCGCCACAAAGACTTTGTGCAAACTGTTTCCTCAATTTGCCCTCTGGAGAGCGCCTCAGGACCTGTCAACACCTTGTCAATCAGAATGCCTCCTCTCCAGCCTCTGTCAGACACAGTATTGTCTGGATCCCTTTCTCACTCTCCCCGTCCTTTCCTCGACCCTCATTGAAAGCACTTTTACTTATTTGTCTTATTTACACCAAATGAGCTATAGAGAGCAGAGAGAAACATGTCTGCATTCCAGCTGGTGACAGGAGTGAGGAACATCACAATAGATATGTTGTACAATTTGAGTTATAATGTATAAACTAGCACAAAAATGGAATGAAAATTTTAGGAGCTACGTCGACTTGGGCTTTTAAAGTAGACAAAACATTGTTGCAAATAGAAGCCGCTTTAGCTGAGATTTTTGATGCGACATAGCACATTAACTTAGATGCAATGGCATACAAATAATCTGTGTTGTACACTATGCCAAGCATGCTGACAGCACAGGAAAAAAAATTTGATTTGTTGACAGTCCCTCCTTTCTCTAGCATAGTATTAAG